>JARSSU010000719.1:0-56092 GCA_029619165.1 Eurosta solidaginis
TGGACGCCTTTTCGAGATATCGCCATAAAGGTGGACCAGGGGTGACTCTAGAATTTGTTTGTACGATATGGGTATCAAATGAAAGGTGTTAATGGGTATTTTAAAAGGGCGTGGGCGTTAGTTCCATAGATGGACGCCTTTTCGAGATATCGCCATAAAGGTGGACCAGGGGGACTCTAGAATTTGTTTGTACGATATGGGTGTCAAATAAAAGATGCTAATGAGTTTTTTTAAAAGGGAGTGGGCCTTAGTTCTATGGCTGGATGCCTTTTCGAGATATCGCCATAAAGGTGGACCAGGGGTGACTCTAGAATTTGTTTGTTCGATATGGGTATCAAATGAAAGGTGTTATTGAGTATTTTAAAAGGGAGTGGGCCTTAGTTCTCTAGGTGGGCGCCTTTTCGAGATATCGCCATAAAGGTGGACCAGGGGTGACTCTATAATGTGTTTGTACGATATTGGTATCAAATTAAAGGTATTAATGAGGGGTTTAAAAGGGAGTGGTGGCAGTTGTATATGTGAAGGCATTTTCGAGATATCGACCAAAATGTGGACCAGGGTGACCCAGACCATCGTCTGTCGGGTACCGCTAATTTATTTATATATGTAATACCACGAACAGTATTCGTTTAAAAGTATCCTAGACAAATTAAATGAAAAAGGGCGGAGTCACGCCCGTTTTGAAATTTTCTTTTATTTTTGTATTTTGTTGCACCATATCATTACTGGAGTTGAATGTTGACATAATTTACTTATATGCTGTAAAGATATTAACTTTTTTATTTTAATTTGACTTAAAAAAATTTTTTTTAAAGTGGGCGTGGTCGGCCTCGATTTTGCTAATTTTTATTAAGCATACATATAGTAATAGGAGTAACGTTCCTGCCAAATCTCATCATGATATCTTCAACGACTGCCAAATTACAGCTTGCAAAACTTCTAAAATTCCTTCTTTTAAAAGTGGGCGGTGCCACGCCCATTGTTCAAAATTTTACTAATTTTCTATTTTGCGTCATAAGGTTAACTCACCTACCAACTTTCATCGCTTTATCCGTCTTTGGTAATGAATTATCGCACTTTTTCGATTTTTCGAAATTTTCGATATCGAAAAAGTGGCGGTGGTTATAGTCCGATATCGTTCATTTTAAATAGCGATCTGAGATGAGTGCCCAGGAACCTACATACCAAATTTCATCAAGATATGTACCTCAAAATTTACTCAGTTATCGTGTTAACGGACGGACGGGCGGAAACTGATGATTTTGATATATGGAAGTCTATATCTATCTCGAGTCCTTTATACCTGTACAACCAACCGTTATCCAATCAAAGTTAATATACTCTGTGAGCTCTGCTCAACTGAGTATAAAAATACGGAGTTAGTTGGAAACAATTTGCTCGATACACTTGGAATGAAGTTTTGTTGCAGCTCTGTCACTATTATTTTTCACATAACTGTACCTAGTAGTTACAGCGATGAAAAGAAAAATAAATGAAGCAAACTAAAGTGGTAAGTAAAGAAAGCAGACTTTTTTTAAGTTTGAAGAAAAAGAAAAAAACAATAACAAATTACAACAATGCATGAAACTTGAATAAATCGTCAAATCAGCGGTAAAACACGGTCGCAATGGCGCAGAAACGAGTTGTGGCGTAAATGACCTAAAAAGGCTCAAATAAAGAAAGGTATAAAAAGGAAGGGGATTTTTATTAAAAGTGCACAGATACACTTTCATATATATTTTGTTCAAATATTGATAAAAATGCACGTATGCGAGCGAAACTTCAATTTAAATACGTATACATATGTATATACATATGCACGCACATATCAATCACGCCTTTAAAAAATTCAAAAAACAACACCAAAACTATACAATAAAATATGAACTATCAGCAACAAAAAAAAACAAAAATTTCGCCACCGTTTGGTTATTGAGTATTCAAGCACATACTTGAACGCTCGCTGGGCTCTTGTCAACATCAGAGAATTGGTTGTGGCTTGCTTAGCCGGTCGTTCGTTGATGGTGATAATGCTGCTGCTTTGTGTGCTCAATCGATCAATATCGGTGTTGTCAACAACTTGCGACGGACAAACGACAAAAAAAGCAACAACAACAACAAACGCGAGCCACGAGCGTGCAATGTCTTTATGTACATTGAGTTCATTAGCAAGTTGGCGTAAATACTTGATAGCAACACGAGGCGGCGCCCGAGCAGCGCGCACTGGCTAAGGTGAAGTGGCGCATTGCAGAGCAAATAAATAACTTTTGATATGAATCTGAGAAGTATGTAAAACGGTAAAAGGAATTATTGCCAAATTGGGTACGAACTAATTTTGCATAACGAATGTATGTATGTTTATAAAAACGTAAAATCATATATATTATTTCTAATTGCTGTTTTTATGTACGGGTCCCTTTTTCGCTCTTATTTGGAATCCAAATCTATAAATAAAGTTTTGGTTGTCAAGATGAAGATTCGGGCTATTAGCGGGCTTTGGGAAATTTTGGTCGTAGTGCTTTTTGAGCTATATTTTATTAAAATAATTTGTTAAAAATAAACGATTGTGAGCACACAAAGAAATATATTTGTACTATGGCACTATTGTGAATATTCCAATGCATTACCAGCAGTTGCCACCTTACGCCGTAGGCGGAGCACGCTACATCACACCACGGTGGCCGCTTAACTTACATAGAAAATCAAAATTCAACAGACTTCTAAAGGGCCCATTACTGATACTTAGCATAGACTTGACTTGACTTGAGAACTGTCACTTACAGTTCTGTTAAATGAACATTGCATGTTACTGATTACTCAAAACTTAGCAGCACTTAACTTGACTTAGAAGTCTGTTGAATTTTGATTTTCTATGTAAGTTCTAAGTGACGTTTACATTTTGAGATGCCATTTGTTTGTTTCCATTTCATTTTGACATTTTGTCATACAAATTGACATTTATTAGTTATGATGCCAGATTGTATGCGCTAAGTGGAGTATAATCATGGCTAAGTTGCCAAGTTTACGCCAAGTCAAGTCAAGTTTATGCTAGGTATCAGTAATGGGCCCTTAAGGCCCAGGAATCACTCAATGAGATTTAAACTTTTTAAGAACGATATTTTGCCATATTTCGTATAAAAATTGGCACTGAAGATGGCACAACGCTGTAACTGGCTTGAATGCATCCAGCTACAGAATCCACAAAAAAAATTTATGCATTAAGAGTTTTGCAAAGCGTAATTTGTCGTAAGTTTATTTAAATTATCCATCTCCGCCATACGTCAAAAGTTCAAACAAATCAATTTAAGGTGTATAAATCGAATCTGTCACAAACGCAAACAACAGAGCAGCATATAAAAATAAGTACTCTACTCAGCTGTCCGGTTTATACTTATTTTGCATTTGTAGCTGTCAGCAGTCACGCGGTTGTCATGATGCGAATAATCAACTCTTTGTTTAATGACAGAAGATACCTTGTCCTGTCACTTCTTTCTGCACCACTCAACTGAAAACCGCATCCCTATACAATTTAGCATCAACGAATTGACATACTTTGCGATTGTATGGCCTGATAGTAGATGGTTTCAGAGTGCTTGAATTGTGCAAGAGTGGACAATCTGAAATGTCGTCTGGAGCTACACAGAAAGTTTTGAAATAATTTAGAATAAATTTGCCGCTGAAGTTTTTTTGACAGTGTGGCACATAACTGCAGCTCCAAAGTGTACGTAAATTCTGCAGTTTTAAAAAAATCTACAGTTTGCGAAAAAATATTGAAAGCGAATAAAAACGGATTAAAAATTTAATTTTAACAATCAACTTAAGCTTATTTAAATTGAAAAGAATAAAAACTATCTAAATAAACATTATAAGCATTAATTTCAAAATACTCACTTAAATATAATGAATCATTAAAAAACACTGTTATAAACTGTTAAATCACTGCGGACGCTGAGTACTCACGCGTCATTCTTCCATTTAGAGTGATTTATGTAGCTATTTTACATATTGTATTTAAATGTGAAAAAATAAAACAATGGGATGAAAAATAAAGTCAACAACTTCAAGCGGCTACAAACTGTTGAGCCACAAACAAGGTAAGCCTGAGGCAAAGCAAAGATATTTTTTATACTCAGTTGAGCAGAGCTCACAGAGTATATTAACTTTGATTGCATAACGGTTGGTTGTACAGGTATAAAGGAATCGAGATAGATATAGACTTCCATATATCAAAATCATCAGTATCGAAAAAAAATTCGATTGAGCCATGTCCGTCCGTCCGTCCGTCTGTCCGTTAACACGATAACTTGAGTAAATTTTGAGGTATCTTGATGAAATTTGGTACGTAGGTTCCTGGGCACTCATCTCAGATCGCTATTTAAAATGAACGATATCGGACAATAACCACGCCCCACTTTTTCGATACCGAAAATTTCGAAAAATCGAAAAAGTGCGATAATTCATTACAAAATACGCATTAAGCGATGAAACTTGGTAGGTGAGTTGAGCTTATGACGTAGAATAGAAAACTAGTAAAATTTTGGACAATGGGCGTGGCACCGCCCACTTTTAAATGAAGGTAATTTAGAAGTTTTGCAAGCTGTAATTTGGCAGTCGTTGAAGATATCATGATGAAATTTGGCAGGAACGTTACTCTTATTACTTTATGTCTGCTTAATAAAAATTAGCAAAATCGGAGAACGACCACGCCCACTTTTTAAAAAATTTTTTTTTAAATTCAAATTTTAAAAGAAAAGTTAATATCTTTACAGCATATAAGTAAATTATGCCAACATTCAACTCCAGTAATAATATGGTGCAAAAAAATACAAAAATAAAAGAAAATTTCAAAATGGGCGTGGCTTCGCCCTTTTTCATTTAATTTGTCTAGGATGCTTGTAATGCCATAAGTCGAGCAAAAATTAACCAATCCTTGTGAAATTTGGTAGAGGCTTAGCTTCTAGGACGATAACTGTTTTCTGTGAAAAAGGGCGAAAGCGGTTGAAGCCACGCCCAGTTTTTATACACAGTCGACCGTCTGTCCTTCCGCTCGGCCGTTAACACGATAACTTGAGCAAAAAACGATATATCTTTACTAAACTCAGTTCACGTACTTATCTGAACTCACTTTGTATTGGTATAAAAAATGGCCGAAATCCGACTATGACCACGCCCACTTTTTCGATATCGAAAATTACGAAAAATGAAAAAAATGCCATAATTATATACCAAATACGAAAAAATGGATGAAACATGGTAATTGTATTGGTCTATTGACGCAAAATATAACTTTAGAAAAAAACTTGGTAAAATGGGTGTGACGCCTACCATATTAAGTAGAAGAAAATGAAAAAGTTTTGCAGGGCGAAATCAAAAGCCCTTGGAATCTTGAAGGAATACTGTACGTGGTATTACATATATAAATAAACTAGCGGTACCCGACAGATGATGTTCTGGATCACCCTGGTCCACATTTTGGTAGATATCTCGAAAACGCCTTCACATATACAACTAAGGGCCACTCCCTTTTAAAACCCTCATTAATACCTTTAATTTGATACCCATATCGTACAAACACATTCTAGAGTCACCCCTGGTCCACGTTTATGGCGATATCTCGAAAAGGCGTTCACATATAGAACTAAGGCCCACTCCTTTTTAAAATACTCATTAACACCTTTCATTTGATACCCATATCGTACAAACAAATTCTAGAGTCACCCCTGGTCCACCTTTATGTCGATATCTCGAAAAGGCGTCCACCTATAGAACTAAGGCCCACGCCTTTTTAAAATACTCATTAACACATTTCATTTGATACCCATATCGTACAAAAAAATTCTAGAGTCACCCCTGGCCCACCTTTATGGCGATATCTCGAAAAGGCATCCACCTATAGAACTAAGGCCCATTCCCTTTTAAAATACTCATTAACACCTTTCATTTGATACCCATATCGTACAAAACAAATTCTAGAGTCACCCCTGGTCCACCTTTATGTCGATATCTCGAAAAGGCATCCACCTATAGAACTATAGGCCCACGCCCTTTTAAAATACTCATTAACACCTTTCATTTGATACCCATATCGTACAAACAAATTCTAGAGTCACCCCTGGTCCACCTTTATGGCGATATCTCGAAAAGGCGTCCACCTATAGAACTAAGGCCCACACCCTTTTAAAATACTCATTAACTCTTTTCATTTTGATACCCATATCGTACAAACAAATTCTCGAGTCAGGCCTGGTCCACCTTTGTGGCGATATCCCTAAATGGCTTCCATCTATAGATATATGGTCCACTTCCTCTTAAAATACTCTTTAATACCTTCCATTTGATACACATGTCATACAAACACATTCCAGGGTTACCCTAGGTTCTTTTTACAACATGGTGATTTCCCTTACTTTGTCTCCACAGCTCTCAACTGAGTATGTAATGTTCGGTTACACCGGAACTTAGCCTTCCTTACTTGTTTTTTTTTGTATCGGTGGATGCTGAACAGATTTTGAAAATAAAGTCACAAATAATTCGTGAAAGGTATAAAAAAACTGGCATAGCAAACTGTGTGTTGTTGATGGTAGGGGAAGAAGGCGAAAAGGGCTGTGAAAAGTGCACAAAGCGCAATCTTCACATTGACTTCAAAACAATAAAAGCAGTAAAAAAATATGAATAAATTTACGCTTAGTGCTGCACAAAAAAAATTAATGTATGTATACGCAAACAACCGTTGCGCGAACAGAAGTGCTAATAAAATAGCCTAACGGCGTCCAGTGATTACCTCTGTTGAAAGCAACCTAGAAACAAAAATGAAGGTTGCTGATGGTGGATAGACAAATGTGATGATGGTGATAAAATATGGGTGCGGTGTTACGGCTAAAATTGGATACTAACCCAAGAAGAAAAGATTTTAGTACTACTACTACAAAGAACCAATAAAAATGAAAGATAATAAAGAATATATGTACTAACGATGAAAGTCAAATATTTTATATCACAATTTTATTGATAACGTAAGCAGATATCAAAGATGGCAGATTACTGTTCATATATGGAAGATCGAAGATAATTCATATATAGGATAGAAGAAATGAAATATTAAAGCTCAAACAAGACATTAAAGTTCAAAAGTCTTATATTAAACTTAATATAATTAATAGATACAAAATATTAAAATTAATGAATGAAAAATCAGAGATGAATATCAAAGCTCATAGTTTTAATAGATAGGTGAATCATCAAAGGAAAATAGAACGTTATATGAATGATTATACATTTTGTTTTGTTGACTTTGAGACAGAGTGGATAATTGATATATATTGGAACGATTTTATGTCATCCCTTGTCAAATTTGTTTTGGTTTTTCAGTGTAATTTTTGCTTCTGATCTGTTTTTCGTTGATCAGTGAAAGCTACCCCATCCAATCCAATTTGACAATATCAGCTCATACACCAACACTCTGAGAAAAACGCCGTTCTAAAATCCAGCACCATCGGACTCAATTCAAGCATTTCATATTCTTATTTTTGACTCTTCAAAAAGGAATGATTAGTTCTTAAAAGAAGAACTTCTACTTGAACTGACACCATTTTCTTGAAGGGAACGGCTGGTCTTAAAATATGAACAAATGTTCTATTAATGAGAACAATGTTCTTAAATTAAGTACATAGTTCTTAAATTAAGTTAAAGAAAAAGTAACGGTGCAATTCGTGTGCCCTACAATGTTAAATACAATACTTGGCACAAGCTATCAGCAGTCGTAGTGGGCCAGCGGTTATGATGTTGCGGTTGCGGTTGCGATTGCGTGGCGCGAATTCGATCACCGTCAAACTTTAACTTTTATTTTTCGTGCAATTAGATTTTCCATTCACTTACGCACACATAATTCTCAAACTTGTTTTGAAATGTTTTAAGTATATATGCAGATTACGTCTTCAAATAAGAATAATTCTGAATAAGAGAAATATATGCATTTTTTCTTAAACTTTTGGATTTTAATAATATTTTTCTGTCATAAATAAAAAATATTAATATTATTTTATATTATTAATATAAAATAAATGGGTACCTATTGAAATAAATACTTTCTCCTCCCATCAATGAGCAAGCATAAACCGTTCTTCAATTGAGAACAACAAACTGTTAAATCGACACAAATCATTCCCGAAGCGTGAGAACGAAAAATCTTGAAATGAGCACAGAAGGTTCACACATCAATACCAAACTGGTCATAAATACGAACGGTGTGCTTGGAAAAACTGTTCTTAAGAAAAGCCCATCGGTCACGAGTTAGAAAAACGTACTTAACAGACTTTTGTCAAATAATGTTCTTAATCTTGAACTTCTTTCGTTCGTTTAGAATGATTTTTCTCTGAGTGTACGAACTATAAATATAAGGCCCACGATAACAACAGATCAGAACAATAATTTTATATTAAGATGGCACAACGCCGAAACCGTTTTGTCTTCAAACCAAATTTTACAAGAAGGGATGGAAAATCGTTCTAATATTATAGCCGTTATAAAGAAGTGAACCGTTAGTTTATTATTCAATTGTAACAACTTGCAACATTTTACTTTATTATCTTATTACTTCGTAGATATTCTGTAGACATCAGAGAGCTTACTACAAAACCTACATTCATTGTTTCTATATTTTTCGTTAACAAAAATATTGTGTGGTAAATTGTGAATCAATTTTTGCTATTAACCTCGTTAAATAGCTTTAAAAAAAGAAAAAAGTTCAATAACTGCAACCTCAATTCAACATGTGTGTAAATTACAGCAATAACCTTGAAATATAGTTCCTAATAAAAACTAACTCAACTATAAATTGTGTATTTGTAAAACAAGGTCATGCGTTATATGTAATAATAATTTAGCACTAACAAATTCTTTAAGAAGTTGTAAACGGTTGTGTTGGCGGCTTAAAAAAATGTTTTTTTGTTTTCTCATAACAGTAGCAGTGACATAGTAGATATCATCGGCAGTAAAGGCTCCGTTGTAAACTTACTTTTATATGGCATTAAAGAGAAACAAAATTTTAGTATGTATTTAACATATTGTTTCTTAATATTTTATGGTTACGGTAAAGTTTTGAGGGCATTGTAAATGATCAGCTTAATTTACTTAGCTCACATAACTGTAAAATTAGGTTGTGATGACCTTGAAATGAGCACAATAGTGTAAGATTATTGGTAGCCTGGAAAGGATAAGTTCCAAACTACACTTTCTTGTTATTGAAATTTTCAATGCTTGACATGCATATTCTGAACGTTTTGTGAATTATTGGGTATGTTTCGGAATGGACGCGTTTCGCAGAACATAAAATACCGAGCTATCAATAAATATTATTCGAATAGATTGCAGAACTCTTATTTATGTTTTAATCATTAAAACGAATTGCATAGTAATTATGGAACACGTTCCATCAACAAAACAAAATGAGATTACAAAAGTTCACTGGACTTAAAAAAGCACGCTTTTCCAATCCCTTTTTCGTCATCTTTTATAAAATTCTTATACATATATCCTATAACCCATTATATTATTGAGTTTATTAGAAGAGAGTCGGAAGGAAAGAATTCGGGCAGGAGAGTTTATCTATAAAACAACACTGAGATAAATCTATCGTTGAGGTTGAAAGGACACTTTTCAAAGCCATCCGCAGAATTAGTGCTATTATTGATTAAGCTGTCTGAATCAAATTATACGGGTTGTGATTTTTCCGACAGGGTAGATAAATGATGTATATTGGAACGATTTTGCGAACGAAAATCGACACTGATGATGGCACAACGCCGAAACCGGTTTGTCTCGAAACCAAATTTGACAAGGGATGGCGGAAAATCGTTTCGATATACACCATACATCAAATTATACCTTCCGCCATTTCACTGAGTCTGGGATAGTACTTCCGCCTGGAAGATACTAGCCGAGTCAAGAAGACGGATCGAAAGCGAGACTTTAAGCTACCTAACGAAACACTAGCTACAACGTGGCATTATATTTTGGATGCAGTCAATAAAGATAAAGATTGCTTCCTTCTGTACACCATTTTACGTCAGCTCTTTGTTGTAGGCAGCCACAACCCATTATCTGATGTCGAATTATAACGTAAAACTACTGTTGATTCCACTGTGATCATACTGCCTCGAGTTCTCTTAGTCAAACTCACGAGTATACAGCCGAATAGGTTGCAGTTCTTCATATGTGAGAGTTCAGATGTACTTAAGCTTCAGTTGGATACAACCTTAGTGCCAGTTACCTAGCCGAAGACTACATGCTGCCCTTTATAAAGTATTTTAATATTTTATTGTTTTTTAACCTATATTCACGGACTAACAATGGCCCCATACTAACAATAGCCCCATACGTAAGTATTGGTCTGATAAACAGACGCCATGAAGCAACATCACGAGGTTTTTGTTTAAGATCCCCCATCACCCGATCATTTTTGTTGTTGTAGCGATAACGCCTCTCCCGAAGGTTTTGGGGAGCTTCAAGTATTGATATATTGCTTATTTGTTTTCAATAGAAGCTTAAAACAGTCGCAGTAGTATATTTATTTTAAGGAAAGTTTTAACTCGAACTGTTCTTACATTTCGACCTCAGCTCCTCACCCTAATCGCTCATACATACATAGAAGGCAGAGAGTCAGAGTTACAAAGAATTATCAAATTATCTTCATCATGCCTCGAGCTCACACACTGACGATTGTACGTCATATCTTATCAAGGTAATTAAGTAGTAATTAATGTAGCCGCAAGCTAATCAAATAATCCAAACCTACAATAAAATAAATTTCAAATATATAGTAGCAGACAGCGACAACAAGCTGGTCACTTTTGAACATAAAAATTCACCTACACTAAGGAGTCGCAAATGCAATCAAACTATTTATTCAGCTCATACATAACTAATTGATGAGCTGGATAATACCATTGACATGGGAATAGCATATGTGGCGTGCTATGAATATCAACGATCTCTCTACACTAAATTTGGCAATAAATATTTGCGCTTTGGATTATTGACCAAACGTGTTTGTTGTTGTTATCTTTATCGAATGTACTTTAGTGATAATTAATTGTAGAGTTAGCAAAAACGTCCATATTAGTAATAAAATAAAGTATGTAAGGCAAGAGGGTAAGGTAATTCATATAGCCTAGGATAGATTGCAACACTAGTAGATTTAGCAAATTGACACCCTAAATATTTGTTGAAGAGTTTTCGTATACCTTTACAGCACATGATTATCTAATAGCATGTAATCAAATTTTTCCAATAATTTCCAGCAGGCACTTAACGAGCATATAAAATTTATATATTAAGTACGTGAGCATATGAGCCATCATACAGTAACTCTTGGTCAAAATGTTACAATCAAGCATTGGTAAATGCTGAAAGAATATTGTAACGAATTTGGGAAATTCCAGATAATTATACACTTCTGCTACGTTCGAATCGCTGTCCTGTCTAATAAATAACTCCAATATTCAGTATTGTAAAATGCTCACAATTATACTTCACTCACAACTACTACCGTGTTTAAATCAAACTGATTACTGATTCCGCAGCTTGCGCTGCTTTATAACTCTCGGTTACCCCGTTCGCCCATTTCTCCTTAGTTAGATGTTTCACGCACATGCCTTCTAGAACAGTTGTATCTCATGCTTGGTTATTTAGCTATATACATGTATATCTGTACTTTATGCTTTTCTTCTAGCCATATGCGTGTGTATGTGTGAGTAACAACTTCTGTTCTTAGCTGCCGGCTACATATATGTATGTGAAATAATCTCTCTACTTCAAGCTGCTGGTTATGTTTATGGAATTTCTTTGTTGCTAAGTGTGGCTGCTTGCTGTTTTTTTGTTGTTGTGATTATTTACTAACAGCATAGTGATGCTAATATTCGCAACAATATACTATGAGAACAGAACAGAGTGGGGAAATACTAATAATGGGCTTAAAGACTGCAACGTGTCAAAGCTGAACAGAGGATGCTGAGATTCCTGTTATATCCTATATGTTTCACCTTATATGTATTTATTGGTGGAGAGCTCTTGAGCTGCGTGTTGAGCTGCCTTTTCTGCTATAAAAAGCCCCTAAGTATAAGTATTTCTTATTTTTTTGCTCGCCTCCAGCATTTGATATCTGAGTCTGCGTGTTGAGCCATCTTATTTTGCTTTGAAAAACCTCGATCTGGTATAAAAATTGTAACGATGTCTTTAGAATATTTCTCTAACTCGTTGAGAATTACAAACGCACTCGATGATTAATGAAGCAAACGAAAAAAAATTTCATAGTTTAGGTCACTTTAAAAATTAGCTTTAGCGAATCAACGCCTGAGACCCACTTGCAGAACGGCAAGTTATATTTTTTGCTTCAAGTTAATTTCAAAAATGTATGAATTTGACGTCTTATGTCAGGTTAACCCTGAGCTAAAAAGTCGACTTGCCTTTCTGCAAGTGGCCTAAGGGATATATCACGCTCGGCGAGCAGCTTCAAAGTGCCGTATCTTTGAATTTGTTTGAAGAAAATCCTATCTCAGATTTCGATTCAAAAAACCCTGTCCCAGAATTCCAAAAAAGCCGTATCTTAAAATATGTTATAAAACGCCCCTTCTCAACTCAAAACGTGTTGAATTTATGAGAGATAGGTCTTTTTGAAAAGTTCTGATATCGGGCGTTATTCAACCAAATTCCGCGAAGGTGTGATAATTTCAAGTATAGCTCAAAAGTGGGCGGTCGGTGTTATGCACCAAACGAGATTTTCAGTTCATTCGACTTTGGTTAACGTTGTTTGGTTGAGTGTAATATGTATGTCAAGATATTTACAATCTTTCAAAATAATGCGATCTCTTACTATAAAATCTCGGCATTATCGGAACTATTTCAAGTAAATATGCAGTTTTTCGTATTGTAATTTCATATATGAGGTAGATGAATCGGTGTGGGAAATGGGTGGGTTAGGAAGAGGATAATAGAGAGCGCGAGGCAAGGGAGATTCAGTCCCAATTGCCTTGACCTTCCTCCTTTGGGTTTCAATGTAAATAATTTTTTATAGATATGCTTTGTAAGAATATGTTTTTTTTTACCGAAAACGGTACACTGTCGCATTTCTACTGAAGTTGACTGTTCGTACAAACTTACATACAACACATTGTGTAGGCGTCGCAGATTACATATGCGTTAAATAGGTAGTATTACACAACAGTAATGACTCGGGAGAAAAAAGCAAATGCCCTGCTACATATGTATGTATGCCACATACACACATACATATGTAGCTACATATTAACGAACTCGACTGACGTTGATAATAATAATATTGTATATTGGAAATGAGACGACGACCCTGGGGGATGTTGATGGTGGTGATGATGATGATGAAGGTTGAGGAAAAACAGCGGATTCTGATTGAGTATTGATGGTGCGAAAGAAGGGCGGACAGACATATAAATAGATGGATGGATAGATAAGTATATAACAAAGCTATATATATACATATATACCGACAAGAGTATTATGTGCGCTTGCAACAACGAATGTGTCAACAACATCGACCTAGCTAAATACCTACCTTGGGCATCTACTTGTACGTACATATGTACGCATGTAATATTAATTCAAGCCATACAATAGAATATTGAAATCAACCGAGCAAAGAAAAAAATCGCTTTGTAAGTACCGGTCGAATGACATTAGGAATTATGTGTTGTACAACAAAAAGAGTAGATGGGTGTGTAAAGTAGTGTAGTAGAAATGTTGAATGCACTACAATGACTAGCGCAGATGATAAAACATAAAAATTAAACCGACGATGATGGCGGACAATTGTGTTAGTTGTAAAGTGAACAAGCACTTTTGCATATGTAAATAAGGAAATGTAGATATGACTTTTCGAGAAAATATATAACATTTACAAAAACATGATTTATAGACTGCTGCGCTATGGTACTATTTTCGCATATATTGTCAAACATTTTTCGAGCATTCAACGCGACCTGCTAGATAAAGTGACATAAAATCCAAGCTGTTTCCGTTAAACTTTACACCTTCAAGAAAAAATCAGGGCCACTACTTTCGAATTGGTAGACCGGGGATTCAAGAGGTTGATAAGCGCAATACAAAGCTTTAAAAGCTTAAAGCTTGCGCAAACCAATTGTCAACCTCACCTACACGAGGGGAATCCTGTTACAAATATGAATGTATCCATGCGCGGTTTCAGACTTTTTTGTATTGACTGTAATGAAGTATATAATACTAATCTTCATAGTAGTTTCTTATCACACAACGGATTTTTACTAATTTTTAATTTTTCTTGCTTTTCTACGTTATTATTATATATATTTAAAAAAATGTCCCCTCCTAGAACGTAAAAAAGCAAGAAAAATTAAAAATTAGTAGAAATCCGTGTTGTGATAAGAAACTACTATGTAGATTAGCATTATATACTTCATTACAGTCAATACAAAATACAGTCCCCCCCCTGGAACCGCACATGAATGTATCATACACATATTTAGCAGGCGAGGCTCTGGCGACGCAAGTTCCTCATGGAACTAGCGGGTGGGGGACAGGATGGCCTATAAGGTTTAATATGGTCATATAAATCGTTCTCGAGATGGTCGGGCTAGTACCTTAATGGTGCTTTGTTACCGGAACGTATCGGATCTATATCCGGCAAAGGACCATCAACGATAACACTCCTCAAAGTTTTCTTTGTCGTGATACAACAACAACAATTGGTAGGCAATTTTTTGGAATCCATACTAATAACACTTTTGTAGTATTTTTTCAGATGAAACTTGAGAGAAAATGTTTTGTAGATAATAATACATAAGTAAAACTTTCTCAATTGAAAGGATGACAGTGAAAATCAGACACGGTTTTTTCGACATACATGCTCAATATGTCACTTTTCAGTTCATATACCTTCCTTTTCTTGATTCGAAATATGTATATGCCGACATTACATTGCCAGCCTTTCAACTTTACCTATTTGAGCTGGCGACCACTGGAACAAAATATTCAATCGGTTATTTCCAGGTTCAAGTGTACGGATACACGTTGTTGTTGTTGTTTTAGCGATAAGGTCTTCGTGCTGTATTATCGATGTTGATGGTCCTTTGCCGGATACAGATCCGGATGCACATCCGGAACTTTCCGGTAAGAAGCACCACTAAGTTACTAGCTCGATCATCTTGGGAACGATTTGGTATGACAATAAATCTTCTAGGCCATACCGCGCTCTCACCCCCTAGATCCATGACGAACAGCCTCGGCTGTTAAAAAAACGGATTCGTTCCGGGTAGGTAGGTTGACAATTGGGTTGGAGAAGCTTTATATTACGCGCTACACAACCCCTTAAATCAATTTTGTATTTTAGTCGCCTCTTACGACAGGCACACCTGCCGTGGGAATTTCTAAGCCCCCTAACCCGCTGGAGGACTGTACGGGTACATCTCGTAGCGTCATACCCTGTCATATGAATTGTCATTGATTCATTAGAACATCCCAATGAGGTAGTGTTGATCAACCTTCAAGATTTTATGAAAGTCATTAAACAAACATGAAAGAAAGACCATATGAACTTCTTTAAATTGTAAGAGGATAACAATACTCCCGGGTGTACTACTGATGATGCGGGACCATTATTTTCCCCATAATTTACATTGGAAATTGAGTTTATTAAGTTAACATATGGGACTAGCTCAAGACAAACGCTCTCTCACTTCCACTTTCTTGAAATTACATATTAATTATTTACTTGCCCCCAACTAAAATGTGCACTAAAAACCCTTTAATAACATTTGTCAACCTTAATATCATGCACCAGACAATCCGCAGCAAACTGCATAAACAAATCTTCAACTTGTCATACAGCGGGGGTAGTTAACTGGGCGTCTGCTCAATAAGACAAGTCGCGTTACATTTCAGATTAGTCCGTAGTTGCGGTCAAGAAAGGCGACAAGTGGACAAGTGGTTCATTCGTTCGCTCGTTCGCTCGCCCCCAGCGCTGGCTAAGAACTCAATAAAAAAGACATCAGCAACAGCAGATCGCAGTGGTT
The DNA here is from genome assembly GCA_029619165.1 of Eurosta solidaginis. NCBI lineage: Eukaryota > Metazoa > Arthropoda > Insecta > Diptera > Tephritidae > Eurosta > Eurosta solidaginis. Next base: position 16,077 of record JARSSU010000719.1, read on the forward strand.
GGCAAAATGAAAAGAGATGCTGAACAAAAGAGGATACAAAAAATTTCCCACATCACATGAATAGTCACACGTTTCTGCGATTACGCGTTTGTCGTCTGTTGGTCAGTTGGTTATGTCAATTTATTGCCTGACTGAGCGACGTGTGTCACTGCCTTTGTATCTTACATGTGTAAGCAGATATGTGATTGACTAGTTGGGAGTTGGGAAGGTAGATCTGTTATATATGTGCGCGCGTGTGGGCGCGAGATATCAATGCTGAATCATTGACAGACGGCTTATACATGTCAGCGACCGAGTAAGCAGGAGGGAGATCTTGACGTGAGATGGAAACATGTAATAAAAAAAGAAGAAAGAAGTGAAGAAAAAGAGCGACAAACAATGACTAAGTCGAAGTCGTTTCATACTATGTACATATGTAAAAACAAACTTTAAATCACACACTGAGCTCATAACATAAGTCAATAACGAGCTATGTTCAACGACATCATGAGTTACCACGCATGAAGAATATATAAAAATTGAAACGACTGCCACCTTCCGGTTGGGCTGGTTGAGCTGGGCGCTGGTTTGCAGTACAATAGGAATTTGACAAATCTTCCGGACAAATGGCAGTATTATAGCAGACGCGCATTAGCGTTCTCGACATCATCGTCATCGTCTTTGTCATCGCCAACAGCAACGGCGCCGCCAGCGTATTATCGCGGTTGTCAAGCACAGAAGAAGAGACTTGGTAGCAAATTGCCTGGCAAAGCGTAAAATGTGCGAAAAAACATAATACGAAGGTTATGCATTGGTATAACGTGTTGTACATAAAGAGCAACAGAGGAGTGTGAGAATTTTAAGCGGAAATACTTTTGAGTTGTTGTGATACACATACTTAAAGCTCGCTGCTGGTGACAATGATGGCGTTAGTGAGGGCGGCGGTGGTGGTAATACTCGTTGGTGGTTTGGGGAATGCTGTTGAGTATTTAAAATATGCTTACTTGCGCTTGGGTGGAAAACGAGGCGACAAATGCAATTATGTACGTGTCAAACCAAAGTAAACAAAAAAAAACAACAAAAACTCAATAAGCAATCAGAGGTGAGGTAAGCAAGCAACTCAAAGAAATTACAAGTGTTTATGGCAAAGAATAATGTAAATTGCGATGCCAGAAGGACATGCGAATAGTGTGTGCATATGACCGCAAAAACCACGATTTCAATAGAATACACCAATGCATCGTGCCTGGCGGGGTGGGGTAATGAGTAACAAGAAGAGATAAGAGCAGAATAAATTAACCACAAAAAAACGCACACACACCCTTCAAGAATGGTAAAGAATCTTAAGGTTTCTGATGAAGTATAAAAATTTTTAGGAATTATTGTTTCAGCGTTATTTAACCCCGCTAACCTGGCACGTCCATTTACAAATTTCTCATCGAGATTTCTAAGTGTAGTCCTGGGAAACGTGCAGTTTCAAACAGTGTGGAAGAACCAGTGAGAAGTTCATGTTGGCTGAGATTGGTTACTTGGTTGGGCAAGTACAGTGATTAGTTCGTGTTGGCAGCCAAAGTTTCGAAATAGTAAAGAGCTTAATTTAACTGGGAATCAGCATTAATACAAACACCATATCTGGCTAGAATTTTAGCGGAGAAATTAATCTTGTTAACAAATGTTACTTTGAACTAGTAGGCAAATAAAAGTGAAGTTCCCTCTCGTCCAAGCAAAATATTACCCTACAAATAATTCTTTGTGTCTCCTGCCAGGTGGCACAGAAGCATGGACGCTCGGACCATCAGTTGATAAGGCTCGAGAGTATTAGAGGAAAAGTTCTGAATTTTATTGACCCGAAAAAAATTAACTATGTTACGGCTGCATTGGCTAGGCCATATTGTCGTAAATGGGAATCCTTCCCTGAAGGTGTTCATATCAAACGGTCAAATCTGTATTAAAGCATAAGCGCCAAATAATTAAGTAACACAATACATTTCCGCCGTGGTAGTGATGATAGCGCGCTCCTCCTACCATACCGAAAGATCCCTGGGTTCACGCCCCGGGCAAAGCAACATCAACATTTAGAAACAAGTTTTTTCAATTAGAAGAAAATGTTTCTAAGCGGGTTGACCCTTCGGCAGTGTTTGGCAAGCACTCCCAGTGTATTTTTGCCATGAAAATTTCTCTCTCAGTGAAATCTCATTTGCCTTGCAGATGCCGTTCGGAGTCGGCATAAAACAAGTAGGTTCTATTCCGCCATTTTGTAGGAAAAATTAAACGGTGCACGACACAAATTGCAAGAGAAACTCGGCCTAAACTCTCTTCGGAGGTTATCAACCTTATAGTTATTCATTTTTTAATACTTTCTGGTGGACATCTCCAAAACTAGGGGGCTAAATATGACTCTGTCAGATTTTAGACATTTTAGCCTTGCAGAAAAAACACAAACATCGAATCAGACGTTATTTACTATTTCATATTCATGAGTGGTATAAAATTAATAAAAATTCTGAGCACAATACACCCGCGTCCACAAACAAACGATGCCACAAAACAAATGTGACCAAAGATTTGCAGTAATGGAATGAGGAATTTGGACAAATTCACGCTTCAGAAGCTTACGTGCACATGTTTATCCAGCTCTCCAGAGTACGATTATTTAAAAGCAAGCACAATTTGTAAGCAAAACCAGGAACGCACATTACATTTTAGGGAAGGAGCTTGGACGGTCATTCAATCTTCTATACATTTTTCTTCGCTTGTTAAATGCTTCATGCATTTGTGAAAAGTTTTCGCTTTTCTCTTTTGACACTTTCTATTACAATCTAGGAAACATACATACATACACACAAAAAAGAAATACGCTATATTTACTCTACTGGACGATACTACAAAAAGCCACTTGGTGGCGTTTGGCGGTTTTGAGTACTCAAATGGGAGCCGAAGAGTCGAAAACGCACTTGCTGTTTTGTTTTTTTTTCGTAATAGAAATGCTGCTGGAATGAAGTTTGCGGAATTATAAGTGGTAATGCCACTACTGCTTGTGGCAACAAAAGTTTCGTTCGTTCATTTCACGTGGCACAGCGAGCTAGCAAGTAATCCGTGTGCCTGCCTAGCCCATGCGCGTAACGCGCCATTACACACGTTCATGTTGGCTCTCACAAATCGGTTGCACGGACACGCGAGCAACACGATGATAAACTTTTTTTGGTTTCGGAAAGGCGTGTATATATAAAGGTATAAAATCAGCATTAAGTGCTTATGGTAGGAGAAAAGGTAATGTGGAAGGGGCGGGCGTGGGTAGCAGCATACCTACCATATTTATTAGCGTAACGGCAGTCAGAAGAGTACGTACACTTTAACAATGGATAAAATTCAAATAAAAAACGGGAATGGGATGACATAAGCTAATTTTTTAGACATAAAATGTTACGGTTATTGTTTTCAAATTTGAAAATGGGTAAATTAATATAGCGAGGAAGAAGGAAGAAGCGTAATGCGTGGGTATGAAGTTTAGATTTATAAAGTTGGCTTAGATGAATTACTAATGAAGTTTATTTTGTGTGTATTAAATTGACATTAGAAGTTAAAACAAATAAAATAAAAACTTAAAAGGAAAACGAACGTGACGCAATGTTAGGTTGTTTTAGGCAACCTTATTCAGCTGAGCATCACGCATCAGTGTATCATATCAAGTATCTGATACCAGATAGTATCGAATCGTTATTACTCGATGACCGAAATATCGATATGCAAAACAATTATGCACCTCGAAAAGAGATCGCAATATATATTGTAACGAATTCTGGGAAATTCCTGATAGTTATACCCCTTCAGCTAACGCTCGAACCGCTGAACTGTGAATAAATAACTCAAAAATTCAGTATTGTAAAATGGTCTTTATTAGACTACTTTAGGAGTAGTACAACTATACTTCACTAGCACATACTTCTCAAAAGCGTGCTTAAATCATATTGATTAGTTATTCCTGAGCTTGCGCTGCTTTTATACTCTCTGTTGCCTCGTTCGCATATTTCTCCTAAGGACTAGACTTTTCACGAGCATGGAACAGTTGTATCGCATACTTGGTTATTTGCTATACGCGTGTGTATGTGTGAGTAAAAACTTCTGCTCTTAGCTAATGACTACATGTTGTGTATGTGAGATATCTCTTCACTTCGAGCTGCTGGTTATGTGTGTGGAATATTCTTCGTTGCCTCGTACATAAGTGTGGCTGCTTGTTGTTTTGTTGTTGTGATTATTTACTAACAGCATAGTGATGTCAACATTCGCCACAAGATGTATAAAATACATGTGTAAATAATGCCAGATTTACCAAGAAATATGCAAAACATCGATTTTGACAGAAGCGCTCCCAACATTGCGTTTCGTTTAGAAACTTCTTTTACCGAAAATTCGATACGATACTGCGTTCGAAATACACCATACTACTATCGCCATAAAAGTATCGAGTATAAAGTATCGGTATCTTATGTCAAAAGTATCGATATGGTAAAGTATGGTAACGAAATTCGTGTTCCTAATTGTACTGATGAAAGGAACTTGTATGAAAGTAAATGTTAACCTAAGCGCCAAGTTGCAATGAATTCACCAACATAGACAAAATAATAGAAATATAGAAATATGCTAGAAAGCTTCTACTTAAGCTAGAGAATAACTTACGACTAGTTGTTGTTGTATAAATAGAAGGCGGTTCAGATTTAGGTTCGTAGGTAGCCGTTTATAAATTTGGCGTGCTCGGGTACTTGAATTTTTAGGTACCAGCGAACATGTCGAACTTTCTAAGAAATCTCAACTTGCTTATTCATGATTGCGCTCATCAGAACCTCGTCTGTTATACATATAAGAGTACGAACTCATTTATATTTGTAGAATGATTCGCCAAAAGGAGTGGATGCCAGGAATGCATATTTTGTAAGTTGGAACAATATAAATAGAAGGTTTGATGTAATATAAGCTTTTCCCGCGTTATTTACCACAAAATTCTGCGATAACTGCGAGAAGAAGCAGAGACAATTTAAAGTAGAGATGTTGCATGCGCGAAAAATAGTGTATAGCAACCTTCACAACACTCTAGTAGGGACATATTTACCACTCACCACAGCAGAATGTGTTAAACAACCACTATCTGTATTTATTATTTACCAATTACTTGTACAGTTTTTATTCAGCTAATCTGTTCAAATTTTCATTTTAAACATGTGTTATGTTAAAAATTGTGTTAAGAGTTTGTGGTGTGGTGGAAGTATCATCCTACCAGGACTTTGTGAAGCTCCGCTGCTTTCCACTGACATTCGCCCACGCAACATATTTATGTTCAAAAGTCTTTAGAAGAAGCTTTTTGGTTATAGAGATAAGATGCTGCTTGTTACTTGCAAAGCTTTGCATATATTCTAGAATCGCAAATCAATGCGGCGTGATCTTCTTATTTGAATTTTAAGCTTTCAAATTTATAGCATTTTAATTTGTATATAAACATTTCAAGATCAATAGATACCAATCGAATTGCGAGATCAAACTTCATCTGCATCAAAAAAACCAAAACAAAAGACAGCATGCTAATCCAGAAAATAATTGCTGACAGCGTTTCAAAAGGCATATGGCACAAAAGGAGCCCTTACAAACCACTAATCACTTTTGCCACTGAAACACTTCCCTCATTTTTTTTTGTTACATTTTGCGGCGAAAGTGGTTTTGAGAGCTGTGACCTACACCTTACTGAAAAGTATGCCCTTGTGAAAGTTTGTAACACATAAAATACGTTACTGTAAACTTAAGTAATCACGTTTCCGTCATCAACCGCAAAACTTAAGAAATTGCCCACAAGTCAATAAAAAATAAAATCAATATCAAACAATAAGTGAGGTCAAAGAGAAATAATGGCAAAAGTAATTTATGACGAAGCCTTTTGTTTGTTGTAAGGCGCAATGCCAACAAGTGCGATTAAATTGAAAAAAATAAAATAAAAAATTATTGCCATATCAATTTTTAATCAATCAGCAACCTGATGCTTCCTACATAAACTCATAGCTACAGCTGCTCAAATCCATTTAGTGCACCGGCGCTTGCCGATAAAAGCCAATTGATTTTATGTCTTCTTTTTTTATTCGTACGTTTCTTCATTTCTTTTAATTTCTTTAATATTTTATGAAAAAACTTTAACAGACACTATGGCACCAGAAACTACGGTCTCTGTTATTACACCATTGTTGCCTCACTCCAGCACACGCTCGTTATAAATCTTACACATCACTTATGTACGCTTCCGACACGAGACCAAGTTTATACAACTTATACGTATATAATTTACAAGTATGTATATATGTATGTTTATATAGTAGTAATGGTACTTCCGCAGCAAACCAAACAAACTCCATACAACTGGACCGAACACAGCTAAATCATAAATCAAATGACGTTACGCAAGCTAAAACCAAATAAAAAATTTTTTTACCCAACTATTTTTTTTACAATCCTTATTTGTATTGCGCGCTACAAATGGCACCAATAAAATGTGCAAACTCTTAAAGAGCGTACTCATGAATTGCTGTTGGTGTTTAGTTTTCATTTTACCAACTTCTACTTCTTCCAACTACTGTTTCTATGTTTGTTTTTGGTACTTTTTGGACTAGTTAGTGTTTTAAACTTTTTTTGATTTTTTCTTTTTGGTTTCCTGCTTTATTACATTAGAGTATTATCCTGATTGATTTCCTTTACGACCAATTGAACGTTCATTTACAACAATTTTACTAGATACTTTTCCATGGTATATGTTAAGGTAGAGAGCGTGCAAGTAATGGCCGAGCCACAATGAAGTTTTTTCATATAGATGCGTTCAACGCAATTTAAGCATGCCAGTAACATCGCCACAATCAACCAAGATGTTGCTTTTGTAAATATAAAGGAACTTCAGACTTTGCAATTGAAGTCTATTACGCCTTGCCAATTCACATACAAATTTCGTGAAACACTGTTGTAAACATTCTCACTATACAAGAAAAATACTTGCTAACATATTTTGTGTTAAATTGTTAATTGTTAAATTGCAGTTTTTAGCTGTGGAAAATTATAGAAAAGTACCAACAAATGGGAAAAATAATTTCACTTGCAAAGTGTGAAAACACCCTTAGCCAAAGCACATGTCAAATTCTTCTTCTTATGCTTTGCTTGCAACAAAAGTTGGAAGCTGGATACTTTTTCATGTCAGATGGCGCTAGTGTCGCTCGATCTGCCGTTCTCCATAAAAATGCGTGCAATCATATATTTATTTCTAATGCTGTTTTTATGTACGGGTCCCCTTTTTCGCTCTTATTTGGAATCCAAATATATAAAATAAAGTTTTGGTTGTAAAGATGGAGATTCGGGCTATTAGCGAGCTTTGGGCAATTTTGCTCGTAGTGCTTTTGTTTAGCTATATTTTATTAAAATAATAATTTGTTAAAAATAAACGATTGTGAGCACACAAAGAAATCTATTTGTACTACGGCACTATTGTGAATATTTGCACTGCATTACCGGCAGTTGCTCCCATACGCCAGAAGGCAGCGCAAGCTGTAAGTCTTAATTGATTGATAGAACAGCTGATTTCTGTTGATATTTGATAAGAGATCTTAGCTTGCTTGCGCAAGATGCGCACGGGTCCGGCTCGTCTACTTATAATGCATAAGATTGTGTTAAACGCAACTATATGAAAAAGTGCTTATGTGACGGCGCTTTAACCAGTAAAATTTATTGGCTTCAATATCTATTAGTGCATAAGTATATCGTAATTTTATGGTATCTCAGCGTTACAACCATCAACACCGAGATTACTTAAAGTATTTAAATTCTCATTTATTTCCCCATTTAAGGGGCGTTGTATTGTAAAAGTTTGTTTTGTGTTATGTTTGTATTTTTGGCGTTTGGAGTTTTTTTTGGCACGCTTTGCCCTTTCCTTATCAATTTTGCTTTTATTTTCAGCGGCTGTTGTGAATTTGGTTGGGTATTGGTGCTATTTTGAATTTGTCATGCTTTCCCTTTAACTTTGAGTTGTATGCATAAGCCACAGGTATAATTTTTTCTATTCCCAAAGCAGTTGTTACGAAATTGTGTCAAAATTACTTTTGTAACGATTATAATCTGACACCGGGGAATGATTGCTAAAATTTATAAAAAGTAGGGAGTAGTATGGGCAAGAAAACGAATTAGAGTTGGGTTAATTTTTGTTTACTCATTGTGGTAACGATTGTTTGTTTTTGGCATTAGTATCATTGACAGTTGTCTAGTCATGTGCATATGTACCCATGTGGTTGGGTGTCACTTTCTTGTGCGGTGTTGGTTGCAGATAAGATAAGTTCTTTTAAACATTACACGCAGTTTGGCTACCGAAAAACATCTTTTGTTAACATTCACTGCGACAAAACTATTCAAGTTATCTAAAGAAATTAAGTTTAGCGGTTGGTTGTGTGTGGACGTTATCGAACTAAAACTTTTACAGCGTAATACTAAATACATATCAACTTACAATAGTTGAATCATTATAAAGTAAAGATAAGCTATTGTCATTAAAAAGATAAAACACTTTGGTATAGGAGTCACTAACTTCAAACGTCGCATAGGCAACATACTGATTGACATGGACCCTTTGTTTTTATGTACATAAGAAATGGCGTAAGGTCAGCTGGTGTGAGGTTTTTGCTTCAGCTATTAATTTTGATTGGTGTCAACTCAAACGACTAAAACAAATATGACAGGCATAAGAGCTTAGCGCTATTTAAGATGTCGTATCACGAATGCGAGTCACGTTTTATTATTTCCAAAAATTTTGCTGATCAATTTTGATTATACTAAATCACAATTTCATTTTGTTTCATTTCAAATAAAGCAAACAACCGCTTGTTGATGAAAGCAAATAGATTTTATCATACATTTTTTAGCTTCAATGAGTTTAAGCAACGAGCTATTTGTGTACTTTGTAGAATGGAACTTAAATATTTTCAAACGAGCTGGTTAAATTTAAAATATTTAATAACTACAAAGAGCAGCTGCAATATATTCTTTGAAAGCAAGTTTTTTCATGATAAAAAGTAAATATAATGCCCGCGAACGACTAAACTTTTCTAAAAAGAAACACATTTTTTAGTATACTATTTGCGTGTTTAGTTGTTGTTATTAAATGTATGAAAACATTTTTAAAGCAATTTTCTAATTTCCATTTATTTAATAGTTTGGAAAGAATTGAAACACTGTGACATCAGGACGGACAAGACGACAGCTGTTTTAATTATAGCTTTTAAATCTCTTTAATGCCCGGTTTTTCAGTAGTTAGTAAAGCTAATCTTAAACTATGTTTGCTTAAACTCTAGTCAAATTTAAACTCTAGTTAAACTACTGAGCAGTTTTTCAGTCACAGTTTAAGGCCGCCTTTGGGCTATGCTTTTTTGTGCGGCAACATTGGTTTTTTATTATCTAGATAATTTGTAGATACGGCAACAGCTGGGTTTTGTTTCCAGGGAAATTATATATATAGTTCCGGTATCCAACATCATTATTTAATTATTCTTAAACCATGTAGTTCTTGAGTTGATATCCAACTTCATTCTCCAATCACTATCCAAACCTTTGAGAAATTTTGTAAAATTAAAAGTTTTCGAGATCAATCTCCAACGTCATTAATGTTTTCCAAATAATATCCTAATTTCGAGAGATCTTGAGAAATGGACAGTTCTCAAATTAATATTCAACAAGTTTCTGCAGTTGATATCCTACATGGATGTCGAGTTGAGGTGAAGTTGAAAAAATCTCCAAGGTGGTACCACCAAAGCCAATAGCTATTTATTGTGAGAAGTAAGTAATCAAAAATAAAGTTATGTATATAGATGGCCGCAGTGGTGTGATGGTAGTGTGCTCCGCCTGGGTCCATGCCCCTGGGCAAAGCAACATCAAAATTATAGAAACAAGGTTTTTCAATTAGAACTCACTTTTTCTAAGCGGAATCGCCCCTCGGCAGTGTTTCGCAAGCACTCTGTTTGTATTTCTACCATGAAAAGCTCTCAGTGAAAACTCATCTGCCTTGCAGATGCCGTTCGGAGTCGGCATAAAACAAGTAGGGCCAATTTGTAAAAAAAATTAAACGGAGTTCTACGCAAATTGGAAGAAGCTCTGCCTAAAAGGTTAGCGTGTCACATTTATTCATTTTTTAAATTATATATTTCATTTTATTTTCGTGAAAAAACTGTAGTATGGAATCTTACATTTGAGTCCAGTTAAAGAACCACAAGTTGTTAATTAAATTTGTTCAACTTAAGTAATAGCATTTTTTGCTTTATGAAAAAATTCCCTCTTTTGCTGAGTACGCTATGAATCTCGAGTTGACCCACTGTTTCGAAACAACTCTTGAGGTTTTAGAAGTATGCCTAGTTATCAACATGAGCTTTAATGGTACTCAAGCCCAAATGCTTGTTGGGTATATTCGACGCCATTTCGAATGAACGGAAATCACCGATAGGTTAACTAGAGTTTAACCCAGCCAGATCGGCCGCTTAAGCTCAGCTTAAACTTCAGTTAAAGTGGACTGAAAAACTGCAGAATAAGTTTAAGCGTAGTTTAACTGACAAGCTGAGTTGAACTAGTAATGAAAAACCGGGGCCTAAAGCGATGGTTGAACTGTTAGGCCAAAGCTATCTCTTTGTTGTTGTCCAACTTATCCCAATTGGCTTCTTCGCATCGATTTATTCTTTGTATAGTACATAATTTGTATCTTTGCTTGTATCAAAGCTACGCTCTTGTTGTTGGTAGATTCATTTCATAAACAGGTTTTGCTTTGCCTCGTTTATAGAAGCGCATTTAATTAACCAATGAATGTTTAGTTGTTGTTGTTAAGCAGTGAGTACCCTCATTGCTTTTAAAGTAAAGACACATTTTTTTAAGCAATTTTCTATTTTAATTTTTTAATAATTTCCGAAATATTAAACAACGCGATCTCCGGAGTTATTCCACACTTCAACAGGATTTGTTTCTCTGCGACAGTTCCATTCCTTTGAACTGCTCCGAGGTTTTTAAGTCTCACGGAATATAGTTATTACAAATTGAGAACGTGCTTGAAACTACTGACACATAATAAGCAATTCCCTGCTATTTATAGCTAGATACAATCTTTTTATGGACTTATATCCCGGAGGTGCAGAAGAGCGTCTCGTCGTTCGTAACTAATACCGTGTGGTTTAACGCAAGTCATTACAGTATAGTCCGAAACCATTTTTAAGGAAACCATCATTAATGGAACCTCTTTCATTGACAGTATGAGAAGCGTATTTAGGCAGTGCATCATCAAAGATAAGAGGTCCCTCTCATTGACAGAGACAATTTCAAACTGACACCCCATTGTCGCTTTGTTAGAGATAATTCAAAAAATTTTTGAATGACTTGTTTTATAGTGAAAACTGATCTTACTGCCAATCCTCCTGATATATCTATTCCGTTCTGTCGTTAATGATACGAGAGTTTTTGCAAAAACATCCAAATAATGTCAATGTTGATTTTGAAGTATTGTCACAATTGCTTGGTACGTAAAAGGAATATTGTTGATTAAAACATTTTATCGCACGCAAATTTTCAGGAAAAAACGATGATATTAACGTTTGCCTCTCCTATGAAACAGGTCGCAGTGAGAGATTTTTAATGCTGTCACATATTTGTCACTTGGACCTAAAGTATTTAAAAGTAGTACTGTATGCAACAACCCACAATCGCATACGGCGCTATAACTGAGTTGGATTGAACGGCTAAGTTCTCATTGAAACTGTTTAAAATTACAGAATAGTTGAAATTTTACTATATCAATTGGTACGAGCAGCAGAGAAGCCCTCAGAGCTTTCTCCCGCTCTACTCGTTTGGTATCGGGCCTTCGATAGCATCATGGTGGCTGTTTGTGATATCCAAATTCGGAAGAGTTACATTGCAAGCAGAGGTGTAAGATAGGTCTCCAACCCACTAAGAGCATGATGTATCAAATTGCTACCAGGGCTGGCGAGTCTTGGGCGATGGCCAAACGCTATTTTCATTGTCAGCAAATGTGTGCCAGAATAAGGCTATACTAAAGTCTTTGGGCATTTTTTTTAATTGAGGCAGTAAAAAATACTGAAACACCGCCGATGGAAACGGTAGATCTTTTAAAGTACAACGGGTACTATGTTTGCACTTATTTTACATTTGAAAGATTCAAATTTAGTTATTATACATAAAAGACCCCTCAAGGCAAAAATGACTTGGGTTGTTGGATCATATGTTGCTGCAATGCATCTGGAACATACTGTAAAATACGGTACTCGCTTAGATTACCCTCGACCAACGAAAACTTTATACCAAAATCTATTTGCTCTGTGTTTAATATGCTGACTGGAGAACTGAGCATACGAGACTATATTCGAAAACGTATAATTTCTATATCTTTTGTGTACAGCATATTGGCTGGAAAATACTCTCCTGCAGGTATTTCTTGTGTACTAAAATTCAAAGTGAGAATAAGTGGCCCTGATCTAGGTACCATACTTTATGTATCTGTGTTGGTGCTAGTTTTGGAGCACTCTCTTCTAGGAACCACCCTATTAATTATACCTTTGGGACACTCCGTTAATCCAAAAGGAGTATTCTTTACATTGACTAATGGAGTACTCAATGATTTTGTAGCACAGTGACTAGAGATGCTACGTTATTATAACTGTTGACTTACTAGTATACTCAACGTTTTCGATGCTTGTCACGTAATCAGGAAGTATCATAATTTGTCTTAAATTTGTTGGTATGTACCTTTAAATTTCCCAATCATGCACAATTGCAGGAAACAATTTTCTCACATCATCGAGTGCGAATTAACGCCCTTTATTAATTTTTGTTATATTTTCAGAGTTGGAAATCCACCTCCTGCACTGTCTTTCAGCCTTTAGCTTTGTGTCCAATTTGAAGTATTTATTTTTAGCTAACGCCTACTTGCACATGCATGCGTGACCTTTAAAATCCTATTCAGCCATTGCAGCCGACCAATCGGCAGGCGCATGGGCGCACAAACGAGCAAACAAGTAAACGATCTAGGGAGCTATGAAACAAACAACCCTTTAAATTAATAAAAGCCAACTTAAAAAATATACAAAAGTAAAATCTTAATAACAATAAAATAAGCTGTCGGATTATCGTTTTTCACAATTTTTTTGCACGGCTTCTGCAGCACCATCAATTGCTGGTAGGTACAAACATAACATCATACAAATGTTGATTAAGCTATGATGGAGATGCGACGCAATGGCAGGCTGAAGCTGTCTGTTATACTGCGGGTGGCCATCGCCTCCTGCTTCTTATTTTACAATCGCTTATCTGAAACAAGGTGGTCTACACATGAACTTTTTAGAGTACATATTTATCACATTTGAGAGTTTGAGTGGCATACGTAGTGACACGCGTATAATACTAAAACGTCATTGCTATAGATGCTGCTGTGGCTCCTGTTTAATAAAGGACACGCGTCCAATGGTCATGTACATAAATATATATGTGTACTTATTACCGAAAGTAAAGAATTTCCAAGAAATTAAATGGGGAGCGAGCGCAAAAAGCAAATACAATAAAATAATAATATGATAAATTTCGTAGACATAACGATTTGAAAGCAATAGCAACTGCCTGAATTTAATATGTTCAAAAATGCAGTGCAAACGAAATCTGATATGAGATGGACAGAGGAAAAACTTTGATTTAACATAAGCTTAAGCAATGATAAAAATTCGCTAAGCAGTAGGAAACAAAAGCTTGAAAGGGAAAAGGGAACGTGTGCTTGCGTATGGAAGTATATTATGCGTACAGGGTTGCCACCTAAAAAAAATTGACTAGTTTGATATATTGTTTCAAATAGAACGGGGTGATAAATATTACGTTTAACAGACAACTGTAACGCTTTTTGTAATTACCACTGGGTCAATCCAACAAAATGGGATTCCTGACGTGCTCAGCGAGCTGCATATTGGTCCAAGCGGAGGTCATCTTGGAATCACGAAGACGCTCGAGAAAATTAAGCAGAGATTCTATCGGGTTGGTTGCCGCCAATCGGTCACTGAGTGGATTGGTAACTGCGAGGTTTGCAGCAGAGCGAAAACATGAAGTCATGGCCAGATGAAGCAGTATATCAGTTGCATGATTTGAAAGGATCGCCATGGATGTCGTAGGTCCATTTCCTACTAGCAACCGCGGAAACAAATACGTACTGGTGGTTGTGGAGTATTTCAGTGGTCAGTAGCAGAAGTGGTTACAAAAGATTGGGTTGCAAGGTATGGTGTACCAATGGAGTTACATTCTGACCAAGGCAGGAATTTCAATCAGCGGTGTTTCAAGAAATGTGTAAGAAATTGGGCATTCGAAAAACACGGACAACTGCAGTGCATCCTCAGTCCGATGGTATGGTGGAACGATTCAATAGAACGTTGGAGGAGCACTTAAGGATAGTAGTCGTAGTCGACAAGTTCCATAAAGAGTGGGATACACACATATCATTATTCTTGATGGCTTACCGATCGGCAGTGCATGAGACAACGGGCCAAACTCCCGCAAAGGTTATTTTTGGCAATGACCTTCGACTGCCAGCTGATTTGAAGTTTGGGATAGATGCCAATGCGGAGAGAAATACCAAGAAATTCACTGGTGCCTTGGAAGAAGAGATGAGAGAAATACACGATCTTGTAAGGCAACGAACGAAGAATATGAGTGACAAGATGAAATCCAGATACCAAAAAAGCAATTAATTCGGAAGGTTTTCGGGAAGAAGAACTCGTGCTCTTATACAACCCACAACGGAAAAAAAGGTTTTCCCCCGTAAATTTCAGTGTAATTGGGAAGGCCCATACAAAGTTGTAAAACGGATCAATATGTAGTTTACCACATACAAACCATTGGCAAACCACGAACCAAAATGAAAGTGGTGCATTTGGAAAGGCTGGCAGCGTTTAGGTCAGGAAATTTGTCTGATCGGGACGATCCACTTAGGTGGAGGGCAGTGTGACGAATGTTAGTATCACTAAGCGATACTACCATCACTAAGCCGATACTAAGCAGTATGTACGTAAACAAATCATATTCATCTACACACGTACATGTATACAAGGCAACGGAAAGATACTCATAAAAACATGTAATCATCAGCCGAAGTAGTACTCACATATACACACCATATGCCTATGCCAGAGGCTACAAACTACAAATACACACGCATATAGCTGGTAACCAAGTAGAAGATTCTAGAAGGAGAAACATCCAGACATTTTTAGAAATATACGGACAAGGCAACAGAGAGTATAATAGCTGAGTAGTCAGTAATCAGTTTGATTTAAGCACGCTATTTGTTGCGAAGTATACGTGTTACTGTGAAGTACTTTCAAAGTAGTCTAATAAAGACCATTTTGCATTATTGAATATTGGAGTTGTTTATTCAACAATTAGCGATACGAACGTTAGTAGAAGGAGTAAAATAAGCGGAGTTTCCCTAAATTCGTTACAGTATTTTAAGAGGGTGGAAATTAACATTACTCTAATTGTCATCGAAACTACATACCTAAATCACGAGTACAGACTCAAGAGCTTCGAGTGATATTGTGCGAGGCAAATGGGTTCACCATTTTCATTTTAGACACATGCTACAAGACTTCTTGTATTTGACAAAAGAGCAGAATGATATACAGCCCAATTCTAAACGAAAATTCCGTGCGATTTTTTTCCATTCTCCCATTCCTCGTATTCTAAATAAAATTCCTTGTGAGTTTTTTCACTTCTCCCTTTCCTCCTATTCTAAACAATGTTCGAAAAAGCGGAAACCGGTTATGGGAGAAAAGTAGGTATTATGAATGTGAGGGAGAGGAGATTTCTCTGCCATTTCATAGGAGTTTTTTCACTAGTTAAATTAAAGGGAATGCATCAAAATAGTTAAAGGAAATGGGTTATTTTAAGAAGAATACTTATTTGTACAAATTTATGCTAAAATATGTATTTACATTCTACCACAATATTTCACTGTTAATACAACAACAACAACCACAATATTCTTTATTTTAAGCAGGCATGCTTACCAACGAACCGATATCATTTCGTTACGATAATTAACGTTAATAAACGAAACAAAGTCATTTACGTTAATTTGACGTTCTTAACGTTAATAAACGAAACGAAATGACTTTGTTTCGTTTATTAACGTTGATTATCGTAACGAAATGATATCGGTTCGTTGGTTAAGCATGCCTGATTTTAAGTCGAAAAATATATCATAAGCAACGGAAGAGCTCTTCGCATATTTGATGCAGCCATCCAGAAATTGCGCAAGGATTTTTTAAGAAGGCTTAAATAGATTTTGGCATATGGCGAAAGGCGAACTCAACTCGACTTGGCCGCCAGAAAATTGCTTTGCAGAATGAATGCAGGCAACTCCGGCGGATTTGTGTTATCCGCCGGTCTTCTTATGCTCCTCTGTTGATGTTGCTGTGGCACCAATTCATTACTCATTTCAGTGAATACCACATGAAATGCAATAATGTGCATTGTTTATACCTTATTTCTTAATTTCAAACAAATTGGCAACAATTATTAAGCTTTAAAATTTTTTAAACAAAATAAGAAATGCGCAACGAAATTTCAATTGACAAAACAGCTGACTTCGAAAATTCCAAATTCCTATTCCCCAATTATTCTTCTCCCTAGGAGAAAAGAATTGGAAGAATTTTTTCCGCGGGAATAAAAAAATCCGCGAGAACAAAATTCCGCGAGAATATTTAGAATTGGTCTGATAATGTAGTTTGGTTATCAAAAAAATTCTGATAAAACCATGGACCAATTCAGTCTACGGAAGTTGACCTGCCAGATCTACGAAACTTAACCTATTACATTGTAATGGAACGGTAATTGTATTCACAATGTCTACGTTACTTTTAATTTTATGTTCAGGTAGGCTTAACAGACGGCGGATGTCGATTTTGTATTTAAAGTGGCAACGCTACTGACAGCTTATACTGCACATACCTACATACATGCACAAATGTGTATGTATGTCAGCTACATATTTATTGCAAACTTCAGCAGAAATAATGTAATCCTAGAACGTGGAAAGGCACCGCCGCACACTGGCTGCCAAGGTTGGTTTACTGGCTGGTTGGTTAACTGATTGCTGCTTGGTTGGGGTCGAATGTCTGCGGCTGGAGTTTAATAAATCGCAAATCCGCAGAAATGTCAATATTTGACAGCTTGCAAATAAAAACAAACATTCGCACAAAGCAAATAGTGCGAAAAATTTTTAATTGTTGTTGTTTTTTTTTATTATTTCTTTGCAATGCAAATAAATTTAATTGCAGGTTGCAGGGCAGCTGGATTGGTTTATCTGGTTGTCAGTCTTTTTTATTTACATTTTTAGCATTAAATGGCTAACAATAGGACAGTCGAGCATGAGAAAATGGAGTGCACAGCATGCAATAAGAAGAAATAATACTAAGTCACGAGGTTTAAACCATGCCCGACGATTGTATGTATGTATGTATGCAAGTGCAAGAGGCACTTATTTTTGTGCGCAAAACATACATCACTTGTGTGACATAACCTAAATTCTTGGGCAATCTCTAAAAGAGTACGGTACTTGTTGCTTGTATTTACGGAATGTCAAGTGTACTATATAAATATATTAATGCGTTCATTCATCCGTCTTTTTTGTGATTGCCATTGCTTTTTCTTTACTTATTCTTTGTATATTGAGATGCTCAACAACTTTAATCGCATGAGAAGTAACATCAACAATAACAAAAGCGCAATACTTTACAAACCATAAAGTGGCTGTCAAACGGTTTGTTGACCAACTCTCGCGCTGATTTGCTGGGACACATTATTGCTATCCAGGGGGGCTGCTGCCTTCCTTGGATTGCATGTCGGCAATTGTGCACCTTAAAGCTACAGCCCACGGCACACAGGTGCAGCAACAATCGTTCAATGAATTTGCGATGCGAACAATATTTGTCTAAAGAGGGACGATGGCCAACGACGAAGACGCAATAGCGAATTAGCTGATCGTCCAGCTATAGGCATTGCTGTGAACGCATGAAATCTAAATGCTCCATACAATGTTATTTGGAAGCATAGATCACAGTGAAGTATTTTTAGTGCTAATTAATTTTGTTTTTTACAGAAATTAGGTAAAGGCACGTTTGAGCGCACGATTATAGCTTCGCCTTTCAAATCAGGAGACTTGAGCAAATAAAAGATGCAGGATTCAAGGCAAATCATGTGCAGTTCTAGATTTTCTGTGAGTATTTTTTTTCTGTATTACAAGCAAATAAAACTAATTAAAAGCTGGTTTTTTTATTTTTGAGGTTTGGTACGTTTTGAAAACTGGTACGGAGTAACTACGCAAACAAAAGTTCATAAATCCGCACTAAGGGTTCGATTTTAATCCATCGCAATACTGGTTCATATCAAATAATCAGAAGTCACTGGGGTTAGAACGCTTGAAAACCTTGCGGTCTTGGTCCGATTTAGGTACCTTTCGGATTGGTTAATACTTATATACGAATTTTGTTTATTTTTTTTACAAACAAGCTTAAAAACATAACTATTTGCTCAAGTGTCTTTGGTAGGAACACCTTCAAGAGCTTCTTCGGAAAACTTTTCAGTCTTCACCTACATATCGGCGCAGCGACTGAGATTCAGCAATACAAGCCGTGAATCAGTTTTTCTTATACTTCAAGCTATAAACAGCTCATGCGTAAATTCCATGTTCAAACATTATTTCACTACGAAACCGACAGCACCACTAATATATTGAATATTGAAAGCCGGCCATAAAAGCAATAATCTCACATAGAACTTCATTCAGAAGTGTCCTCGAGCGCATACAACCATTAAAAAAGAGTACTCGAACCATTAAAAATAGTACTCGATCAGATGGGATTCCGATCAAAAGCAAGAGACACGTAAAAAATCATTTAAAATGATGTGCAAGTCTTATATTACACTAACAAATCCGAAGCCCAAAGAGAGCGGACTTAGGAATTATGATGGGATCAGTAACAGAGCATTGTCTTTTGCCGTCAGATGCTTCTGAAACCAGCAAATCTAGGAAGAGTGCACTACAGGAAGATACATGATATATATTGGAACGATTTTCCGTCATCCCTTGTCAAATTTGGTTCGAGACAAACCGGTTTCGGAGTTGTGCCATGATCAGTGTCGATTTTCGTTCTGATCTGTTGTTGTCGTTTGTCCTGTTTTATAGTTCGTAGGTACATGAGCAGGTATTGTCAAAATTGATGCTGTGTATATTTAGTTATGTGTATGTGCTGTAGTGTTCATTCAGAACCGAGGGAGGTTTTTACTGATGCTTTGTTGTGGCTGACTGAGACAAGTAAAAAGTCCGTTAATTTTAGTCGTTTGACTTCTTTGTGGGTTGTTGTTTTGGTGGTTTAATCGTTGTGTTTGTCTGTTGTACCTAAGTGATTACTTGTTTCTGTTAAACAAGTTTTAAAGGCTCGAATATTGTGTCAGAAATTGTGTGTATCTGTTCGTTATTATTCTACCGTCGAATGTTTTCTGTTTGTCGATTTCCATGTTTTCGAGTACGTTGAGGCGTCTGCCTTTTGCTTGTATGTGAAGAACCCTAAACTGTTTTATTGATGTTGCTGGGTAACATTCATTTTTCGCATGTGATTCGCAAAGTTAGACTTTGGTATAGTGTTTGGATTCCGTGCTTTTTGTTGTCATCTCTAATGTGTTCTCTGATCCTCGTTCTTATTGCCGTCCTGTGTGTCTATGCAAACTATGTTGGCATCCGCAGTAAGCTTGTATACGCTCGTGGCTGCTAAACGGATCCTCTGAGTTAGTGTTAGTTCTTAGTTTTCATCCTAGATTGTTGATGTTTTGAACGCTGTGTTAATGTTGTTTTTATAAATAACTTTGCCAATGTATATGTGCTTTCCAGTATATGTCATAGTCGTCCAGGTGTTATTATTTTCCTTTCATTATTTCCTTTGGTTCTCCGTGCGTCCTTCTGAGCTTATCTACTAGAGCTTTTTTCTATCCGTTGTTTGCAGCAATGTTATATATGACTTCAAGTTATTCTTATATGCCTCTTGTATAAGAGGCTGTTCTTTCAAATCTATGTACCAAATTGCCTTAATGCTGCATTTTTATGCTGTTGGCTTTCTATATATGTCATAGTTAAATCTTTTGGCAACTTTATCATTATTTATCGTAAGGTCTAGATAGTTGATTCCTCCGTCCTTTTTCGGTTTCTTGTAAATTTTATATCTCCATGCTTCTTGTTGAGGTACTACAGTACAAGATCTTCGTTATTAGTAGTTAAAACGCATATTATGTCATCCACGTATCTAGCATAAAATGGACACCCATAATTTGGACTCAGCTCCTGTATGTACTTTTCTTCCAGATTTGCACATGAAACCCTTCCATAGGAATGGCTGATGTTGGCTTCTATTCCAAGACCGTTTGTTTGTCTATAGAAGATACGGTTGAGTTCTGTATTCGTATCGTGCATTCGGCAGGAGCTATAAGATTCGAGGAAGCAATTGCATGGTTATATAAATGTGCAAAAAGGATATATTTAAATTTGTGACCCGGTCTATGAAAAGGTGGCTTATGACTCAGAAGAGAACAAACCGTCCTGAAGAAATGCATTGTTTATCTTTAACAGCTGTTTCTCGCAATCTTCTTTGTTTGAGTCATAATCCACCTTTCATAGACCGGATCACATTACTTAACTTTCCGACATTTGATTTTCGTCACCAGATTTTTCAAGATTGCACACTGTGCAGTGGTCAGTCACTCAGTCTAGTGTGGCAGTTATAAAATACAAATGTTTAACCATTATTGTTTGCGAGAGCGAACGGTGTCTGTGTGTGGGGCGGCTGGTTCTTGCGGTGGGAACAACCAACATGCAATTAAATCTGAGAGCTAATGAAAACACAAATATGTTTGTAGAAGCGGCTTAAAAAAGTCGATTGCCTGAAGACAACTGCAGCAGCAGTCGCTAAAGAAAAAAGGAAAAAAGCCGAAAACGAGGTGGCAGCCACAAGCAAAGTACTAAAGTAAATAAGCTCATCGTGGAGTACTAAATAAAAAATGCATGCTGCTAAGTGCCCCACCAACTTCAACTAACCTCACTCGCTTGCCTGCACTCTACTGCTCATGCCCGCGGCTGCCCTCATGCTATATAGATATACATACATATGTATCATCCTGCCCGTCGCCGCTACACTTCATTTATTGTATGTGTCTATTCCTTCTAAATGTAATGACTTTGCGTAGCGCAAACAAAAAGCTAACTAAAGCACCCAACGAAATAAGCGAGTAGCTGGCAAGGCAACAGCCATTCAAACAATTGTTACCCCAGCCGCAACACTACATATCATTCGTCGCTAGCTGGCGGCATATGCACGCGTTCTCCTTTTGCCGAATAGAAATGGCCAGATTCACGCGTTTTTATGCGTACAAAGTGAGATCGTCTTATTTTTCTACTTCACATTCTTTAAAAACATACATAGTATCTGTAACCGCGGCATCCAACCAGTCAACAAAACCGTCCTGACCGAACAATCATTCGTCTCCCCGATTGTCTTACCACTCGCCCCGTTAATATCATCAGCGGTATGCGTTTATTGCTCCTGCGCACCTACAGCAACTAAGATCCTACAACAGTTAGCTTGATTTAGCTTTTGCTTTGGTTTGTTCTCGCGTGTGTTAACGCGTTGATGCTGCTTGTGAGCACGTAATATTTGCTAAAGAGTGGTGGTAAGATGAGCTGCGTTGTTTTTGCGCACCGCTCTTGCGGATTGTAATAACAAAGAGTAGCTGTGGCTTTGTGTGTAAGTTGTTGCTGTTGTGGCAAAAGCTGCGTGGTTAGCCGTTGTTAGATGAAACAAATGTTGATATAAACGAGACAATGAGGCAAATGAATGTGGTTGTTGACCAACACCGATTGGTTATGCACGGTGTAGCAGTAAAGGCTGACGTGGGAAGTTTTTGAGGAATGTCGTTGAAAATATGCAAGAGGAATTTTGAGAAGAAATACAAGTGCATTACAACCAGATTTACTGGAATGCGTGATAATCGCACAGATGATGTGAGGATACTTGATTATGGAGGAAAGCTAATTGGTAGATTAATTATGGGAATTGCCAAACTTCCTTGTGTAATGAATACAGTACAACGTGGTTTTTGATACAAATCTTCGTCAATTTACATATTTAGGAAAAATTCAAACAACGCAGCGAAAGAAAGGACAATGCGACAACTGCTCTATTTAACCTTGTAAATCTCTTTGAGGCCTTTCCTTTCAGAAATGCAGCTTGAAGTGGACCGTCCTGCAATGATCGCTTCAACATACTCGACAACGCTACGTCTTGTTGTTATATAACAACCTTGATGACAGTCATAGCACTGCAGAAAAAATGGAAGACAGCCACGCAATGCAATAAACGAGCATTATAGGTTTAATGACTACTTCCGAACTGGTGCTAACCGGATATACAGCAGCACAGAGCTATAGCCATCATCCAGTGAGTTTTCTAGCTCCGTATCACGCTCAATTCTCACGAAATGCTCTGGATCATTGAGAGACTTGAGAAGCAGAGGTGGTGATATTTTTGCACACGTGAGTTGTGATAGGCAAATGTCGCCGCTGTTTTTCATTTAACTCATACGGCGAAAGGCTAAGCAGCGACATCTATTTTTGAAAAAGAAGGTTTATTAAAGGCAGCGTTGCCAAACTAAGACAAGGAATTAACAAATTATCTGGCTCATAAATTGAACCAGACTTCTATCTGGATTTATCTGGCTCAAATCGTTGTTGTTGCATTTACATGCAAAATTATTTATGCGGCTCAGGATCTTTGCGACGGGATGATAGCTTATGTGTATTTAAATCAATCCAGTTAAGTGTGATATGCAAAAAGGGTAGTAATTTCCATTCCGTAGGATATCGCAATGTTAAAAGTGCCAGTTGAAAGCACTGCGAGAGATGAAGAGTTAGTACTACTACCGCTTCCTAATACGCTAGTTAGGAGATAGTGCGCTTCCCTGCAGGGTAGATATATAAGATAAAAGAGGGACCTCCGCTACCAAGTACCTAACATTATTATGAAGACTGCTTGTACTTCATGTAGCCTTCGGGAAGTTGAGAAAGGCTTGAAATTTCTCATAAAACTCTAAAGCAAACATCCTTCGCATGAAAGTTCTCGTACATCCCCTCAAATTCACGAAAGCACACAATCCAAAAGTTTCCCATCTACGCGGTTACTTAGTGTGAGAGCACTACTGCCCTAAGTGGATGGCACAATAAGTATTATTAATCTGTCAAAGAAAGCAAATTAATGAAGCTTAAATGGGTTGGTAATAATAAAACATGGATTCATGCAGCTTAAACGAACGTAATTATTCTATAGGACAGAAAACCGAGCAAAACAAATTGTAACAATTTGATGAAAGAAAGTCAATAACAATAACGTTTTCATAACCTTACATAAAAAAGTAAGTTACAAAGAAATATGTAGGTACTTTCACGAAAAGAAAAAACAATGAAACACAATTTCAACAAAATGAAATCAAAATTCTGTTAAGTATCTTCATTACGATGACAGAACGTAATGCGCTGAGGACGTCACACTGTGCCAATTCGTGCCGCATAAAGAGGAGGGAACAACTAAATATTTAGTTAATGTGCACTGTTGAGGGAGGGAGGCCAGAAGAATAGAGGCATGTAAATGTTTTTTGTTTTTTTCCCAGCGTGAATTAAAACAGAGAAGCGCAAATAAGACAACAAAAAATACAAATACTGCTGAACCGATCCGATCATGCAATTTCAATTTGTTTTTAAAAGCATTGATATCGAAACTCAAAGATGAGCGACCAATGTGTAAGAGTAAGGTAAGGTAATATAAACGTAATTCAGCGAGTGCAAAAAAAAGTTGACAGTACTAATATAAAAAAAAATTAAGAAACAACAAAAAAATAAACAAACCACACATTGGAAAAACAATTAAAAGGTAAAATAAAACAAGTAAGGGACTGTCTTCGGTTGTGCCGAAGACTTCATACCTTTCATGAATGGGGCTGAAAAATAATCTTATCCCATTCGTAATATTCGAATAATAATAGTAAATGTATATATAAGATATGAAATATATAGTGAACGGATGTACATACCTAAGCGATTTTTAAGATAAATATAAAATAAAAAAATAGGTATGTACTTTGTGTGAGGATGCAAAGTTTCACGGTTTGTGTGGTCTGCATGTAAAAACTATGACCAAGAATCACTTATTTCAACAATATATGACGCAAGAATAAGTATTTGATGAAATTTGAAGCTTCTATCCGTTAAAAAAGGGACAGTTTATATGCTATATATTCTGCTAATCTCTTCGAAATTATCAGACAACAATATTTGCTATATACGAATGCATATGGTGGAATTTGAAGGTTCTAGCTGTTAAAATGGGGCAGAAATTACGAAAAGATTCTTATCTCAACAATCGGTTGAATGGTATACATATCACATATACGACCGATCTCTATGATTTTTTTTTCAGACAACAATACATGCAATATACATACATAAGCATTTGGTGAAATTGAAGCTTCAATCTGATAAATAGAGGAATATATTACATAAATCCTCTTTTCTGAAAAATCATGGGGGACAAATGTCTAATCGGACACCTAAACATACCCACTCACCAAATTTTACTAGGATATCTCAAAATTTAGGGACTAATTTGCATACAAACATACAGACGGGCACGACTAAATAAACTCAGCTCTTCATCCTGATCATTTCGGTATACTTTTTGGTGGGTCTATCTCGTTTCCTTTAAGGACTTACAATTTTGAGATTTGCGACAAAATAAATATACCATTTCATTTTCATGAAAGTATAAAAATCAGACTATATGCGATCGTGTGTGAGCTTGAGAACAATGCTGAGCGAGCAAGCAAGCCATGAATTAACAACACTTAAGTGATGAGGAGAAAATGTATTTATTTCTTTTTTTTTGTTAGCATTTGTTCAAAGAATGACAAATAAAAAAACTAAATATTGAGCAAATTGTTGAAGCAAAAAATAAAAATAACTAACCAAACTATTCACAAAATAAAAGCATGGGAAAATAAATGAGTGTACAAAATAAATATGTATGTAGACAAAAAATTGCGTGTAGCAAATCAAACCAAACAGACAACAAATATGTTGGCAATCATGCGTAGCGAAACAAATTGATGCGCAACCGCTGTTCACAGACAGTTAACATAATGGGCAAGTCACAATGAAGTTTTTCATGTATATGCGTTCAACGCAATCTTATGCATGGCAGCAGCACCGCCACAATAGTCATCATTTCCGTCGCAAGGATCCTGAGCCAGATAAATAATTTTGCATGTAAATGCAACAACAACGATTTGAGCTAGATAAATCCAGATAGAAGTCTGGTTCAATTTGTGAGTCAGATAATTTGCTAATTACTTCTATTTAGTTTGGCAACGCTGCCTTTAATAAACCTACTTTTTCAAAAATAGATGTCGCTGCTTGGCCTTTAGCCGTATGAGTGAAATGAAACACAGCGGCGACATCTGCCTATCACAACTCATGTATAAAAAAATATCACGACCTCTGCTTCTCAAATCTCTCAATGATCCAGAGCATTCCCGTGAGAATTGAGCATCATACGGAGCTAGAAAACTCACTGGATGATGGGTAATAACGCAAGATGTTGCGTTTGTAAATATTAAGGAACTTCATACTTGATAATTGAGGTTTATTTTGCCTTGCCCATTCACATACAAAATTTAGCGAAGCACTGTTATAAACATTCTCCCTATGCAAGAAAAATACTTGTTAACATTTTTTGTGTTTTATTCATTTGTTGCATATTGCAGTTTTTAACTGTGAAAAATGTCAGAAAAGTACCAACGAGTGGGAAAAATTATTTCACTTGTAAAGTGTGAAATCACCCTATCCTTTACACTTCACACTTTAGCCTAAGCAGATGTCAAATTGTTCTTCTTATGCTTGTTTGCAACAAAAGTTAGAAGTTGGCTACTTTTTCATATCAGATGGCGCCAGTGTCGCTCAATCTGCCGTTCCCCATAAAAATACGTGCAATCTACTCATAATGCATACCATTGTGTTAAATGCAACTATATGAAAAACTGCTTATGTGACAGGGCTTTAAATGAGTACAATATACCTTTTAGGGTGGGTCGATTTGTATGGAGGAAAGTTAAACGATATCGCGCTATCGATTTTTTCGATAGGATAGGGCCTGCGGAATTTCATTTTTTTGACTTTTTTTCGAATTTGATTTTTAAGGTTTTTTTCATGGCCTACTAAAAAATTTACAATTAAACGAAAATTTTTTAGTAGGTCATGAAAAAAACCTTAAAATCAAAGTCGAAAAAAGTAAAAAAAAATTAAATTTAGCAGGCTCGAAAATTATTTTTTTGAGTATGCGTAGTGGAACTTTTTTCCTGAAAACAAATCCTATCGAAAAATCGATAGCGTGATATCGGTAAATAAATCGACCCAGTCTAATACTTATATAGCAATAATAATGAAAAAAGCATAAAGAAAATACTCTCAGCTTGTGGAAAAAACTACTCTACTACTAAAAGCATGATGTTACAGGATGCCATGCACAATCATAATACATAATAACCCAGTGCACGTACACGAATGCACATTTAGGCGCACACACAAACAATGCAACAGTAAGCCACAGTAAATTATAAGCGATGTTTTAGCCGATAAACCGCTGGCGAATTCCCAAATTCAAAATACTCTATACAAGCAAAAAATGAAGTAGAAGGCGCTGAGGTGTTGTTGTTTTAACGAGATCTCTCTAGTCGATGCTGATGTTCATGTTATCGACGAGGCACATGCGGTTATTATTAAGCACAATAGCTGGTGTTGATTTTTTGTTGTTTTTGTGCCTCCCATTATACCAATTCGCAACGCATTTATGAATTCACTTACGTACAAACGAGCATATAACGTAAACATAGTTTTGTTGGCGATTTAATGCAATATGAAAGGTGAAAAAACCAACAACACGCGAGCAAACGCGAATAAATCAGCGCACCAAAAAAACAACAACAATTAAATGACCATAAATATAGTGTACACACATATGTATGCAATAGCAACACTTACTGACATCCTGCTTAAAGAAAATTAAACAACGAAACAAGCGTAGAATTAAACAAGTACAACAACAATATAAACAAACAACACCAACAACGAAGTCAATATATAGGTAAGCCAGTTAAAAATGTGCGGAGCGTTAATTGCAACCGAGCTAAAGACGACGAGAGAAGTTTTGTGCTGTGCGTGTGGTAACAGCCTTAAAGCAATTGCAAAGTTTGCTTACAGTGTGACTTATTTCGTGCTTTAAATATCCAACAAACAAAAATATATAAGCGAAGCCGTGCTATTTTCAGGTACGGTCGTTATATGAAATGCATTTTCGTCATGCCCAATCTGGCAGAATTTTGCTGGAAACATTAAACGTCAAACAACATTACTAAACATGAAAGTTCAATATTTATTTCAATAAGAAAGGAATTTCCCACGACAAAAATAAAATAAATTCCTTATGTATAGGGGGGTTCACATTCTTGAACTGGAGGCAAATTCCGGACCAAACCCAATAATAATAATAATTTCTTCAACAAATGCTACCTTGGACCAAGTAGACAGTGAAACAAGTAAATTCCTCTCTCAACGAACGAATCGAACACTCTTTAAATATCTAATAATATCGCTGTCGAAATTAAACGCATTGCCACTCAAAAGTAATCGAGATACAAGATTTTCAGAAGGTTTAAGTGCCTTCCGGTGATACCAACGGCAGCAGCGATATTGACAATTTATTTATTTAATAGTCTACAAATTTAACAATTAATCAGACTAAATAAAGTTACGGATTACAGAAAAATTACAGAAGCATACAGAGTGAACAAAATTTATATTATAAAATATGTATATATATTATTAAATCAGTTGTCGGGATGGACTGTGATGCCGAGCAGCGGGAATTGATTATTAGTGTTGTCGGAATGGACGTGATTTCGATCAGCTGATGTATATTTAACGCACAATAAGTAGGGCAGCGATGTGTGGGAGGTTGGAAAGAACGTGATTCCAAGTCACCTACCCAAATCATTGCGTATTTAAGGTAGTCAGAAGATATTTTTTTATTACGTGGAGTGAGTCATATGTATCAATGTTTTTGCAGTGCTTATTGAAATCAGTACACAGACAACGAAGAGTTTCGTGAGTTCCAAAATCCGATCTCCATGTGCTTATATGAAGTGGTTGAAAATGTGTAGATGGTCTAAAGGGAACTTTAAATAAAATTTCGCCAAGCAGAAACGGGCTATTTACCATCCATCTAATAAGTTTTACAGATTATCGAAGCGTATTCCAATATTGGCCTCACCAAAGATATAAAGAGAATTTTTCGGAATATATGGATCATCGAATTCTTTAGACCATCGTTTTACGAACGCTAAAGTCCCTTTGGCTCTGTTCGCGCAACCTTCTATATGCAATTTAAAGTCAAGTTTAGTGTCCATCGTATCGCCTAGGTCTACGAAAGCTAGAGAATTGGTTAATTGTGTAATCTTCAATCATATACTCGTAAGATTGGTAGGATTTCCTTGTGAAGCTCATGCACTTTCACTTCGGCAGGTTTAGTGACATTATATTTATACTACACCATTCAACTAGGCTATTCAGATCTGATTGCAGATTTGATCTATCCACTGGAGAGCGGATAGGCATAACAAGTTTGACATCATCAGCGTACATAGCGGCTTGAAGTAATTCAAAACATTTTGAAGGTCGTTAATGAACAGCAGAAACAGCACTGGACTAAGGTGGCTGCCTTAAAGAACACTAGAAGTAACATCAATAGATTCTGACCTACAGGTATTAAATATTGCTGTTTGTTTTCTATCCATCAAGTATGAAGATATTCAAGATAGATACTTTTGATTATGTGACAAGTGCAGTTAAGTAAAGGATAATTGTATAATCTATTTATAAAGTGTGCCGGTCTAATTTCGGTTAGCATTTATTAACATTTTGTAACAAATTTAAAGGGTGTAAAAGTTACTGCTTCGAATTATCAGAGGCTCCACTGTACATTGGTCCTTCATAATCTAAATGAACAACAAACAGATACTTGCCAGCCTCATTGACAACATCAACAACAACAACGACATGAGTGATACATAATAACAATAACATTTTGGTAAATGAAGCAGCCACAACAAACACTATAATAATGACTCCTACTTAGTCAGTCAATCTACAGCACGTTTTAAAGAAGTAAAAAGAAGTAAAATGGGCGGAGACTGCAGCGGCAATAGCAATAAAAGAAAGAAGACTAGTGCCGACAAGAATGCCGATGGCAATGTCGGCAACAAAAACAACATTATCCTTCATATGGCCAACGCGGTGCTGCTAAAAGCGTTTTGAGCATTAGCGGGGGGTAAATGCGGAATTAAATTAAAGAACAGCAAATGCGCCTGCGCGCAGCCATACATCAACAATCCACGACTAAAGCTGGCGGTTAAGGTTAATATGTAGGGTAGGCATTTATAACAAACCGAATGTACTACATAAGTGAGCGAGAAGATAACGTATATGTTCGTATGTAAGTATAGTTTGGGGCTTGGTAGTTTATACTTTTTTTTTGGTGGTTTGTATGTTTTTTTTATTTTTCTTAGTACCCAAATATTAAATTAACAAATTTATTTCATTCGTTAAGCCACAGTAAAATTTCACACCTTACTACTGCTGGTGAGCAACAACAATTGAAGCATTTATACAAAATTTATAAGGCAGACCGACGACCGACAAAAAGGATGCCGAAAGCAATCAACGCTTTACCTTAGTGTAAATAAGTATCTAGTAACAAAAACCATACCAAAAAAATCTCAAATTAGTAGATGAAATTGCAGAGTGAAAATTTATGAAGTTAAAAACAATACGAAGAATAATGCAGCATGTGAGCTTTGTGGTTATGAAGAAGCAACCACAAAGGATGCGAAAGAGCGGACGAAATGGCAAATTGGAGTAAAGTAACTAAAACCTGACATTTTGCGCTGATTGACTTTCCAAATTTATTAATTGGTCATGATTTTAAAGCGGATGAGATTTTTAAACGAGTAGGCTTACACAATCTGTTGGGGTCTATAACTGAATGCTTGCTCAATGGCTAAGCTGAAACTTTCCTAAGATCTTTCACATTTTCGATTATAAAATGAATGCCTTAAAGGAACTTGTGAAAACTTGGTTACGTTGTTTTTGAATGCATGAACTGCCTTATTTTAAGAATACCCTACCTCAGAATTTTATCCAAAAACGCTCTATCTCTAATCTGGTTCAAAATGTTAGTAGGTCGATGAAATTAATAGTAAGTTTGCAAAAAAAAATTAGATAAGTAAAATAGCATATGTGGTGAACTGTTTTAAAGAGGATGTCATCACTTCGCTTTATAACGAAAAAACACGAGTAACTACAAAATGGCAGAAACAGGAACAGGTGACCGCCGGACATCAGCTGATTGATACTTTTTTAGTATGATTTGACACTTCAACTTCCGGCGTAGTACGATTTTGACATTTGTCCATCAATTTACAAAAACGAAGTACATGAACCTTGTATAGTTCCGCTATGGTAGTAACCGACAAATAACTGCTAACCTTTTTTTTTGAACTGCAGAATGCTGAAAACAAAATTGCATCTATAAATGTGGAGGTCATCCAGAAAACCCTAAATTTTTATATGGCCAGAAAACATCTTTTCCACACACAACCTAAAATTTGTTGCTTGATCTATGAATTGATCCAAGAGGACAGATTTATTTTCTATCATAAGTCCTGCCTGTGTGTAGGGTATTTTAGGTGGAAATTTTGAATAAACTTTGGGTTACACCATGGATACATGCAGTCTATATCAGATAAGACTGCAGACAATTTTTCCGTACTTTTCTCGAAATTTAATTGTTGTTGTTGTAGCGATAAGGATACTCCCCGAAGGCCACGCCTTAACCCCCCCCTCCTAGATCCATAAGGAACTTGGGGTCGCCGGAATGTCGGCTGTTAAAGAAGCAGGCCACGGGCAGGTTTGGTTGACAATTGTGTTTGAGAAACTACATATCAGGCAGACCTGCCGCGGGTATATTCTAAACACCCTAACCCGATGGGGTCGAAATTAAATTATAAATATTTTGTGGCCTAATACTGAGGGAAGAGACTGCTGCTATGCTTTAAGACATTGTAGATCTTGTTGATATGTACATTGTACATATGTTTATCTACTAGCCACTTTTCGTCCACTATGGTACCTGAAATAATTTTATCTAAACATATATTGTTTCCGGCTAAGTCTTGTGTGTTCTTGTTGTTGTTATTGCAGTTATATTCTGTTATCATTTTTATTGCTCTTTTGTAGGTAATAAAAATTTAGACACGTGATTCATTTGGCTACAAGATACTATACGCAAGCTAGCAAACCAACGAACCAACTGACAACCTTACCAAATGAAGCCACTAAAGTCGATAATGGAGAAAAGAAGAACGAAGCAACGCGCACTAACTGCCATTAGCTGCAATAAAAGCATAAATCTTATTATTAGAAGAAAACAATCGTTTATAAATACATGCTTATAATATACAGAAGACCCTTTTTATGTACGCTCATTAAGCTTGTTCAGGCATTCATTCAGCAACTCACAATGTGCTGTAGGCACTAAGCATCGAAAAATCAAATATTTGTTTAACGGTCATTCAAGCGCAATCATAAAAAAAGTGTGCGACCAATTAGTTGTCAGACAAAATCTGTTCCCATTAACGCTGAGCTGAAGATTAACAAATATGTATTTGCTATCAGTATTCGCATTAGGACAGCAGTGTTAGCAGCAATGGTGGATAGGGACAGAAGATTGCACTGATATAGTTGAGAACATTTCAACATATTAGGTACAGGTAAAAGCATTACGGGATGATATAATTTGATGTCTTCTCACGGAATTAAGCTTAAAGAAAGCCTTCTGAAAAACTCAATCAATGAAAGCTAATTGAATGGGGAATCATACTGACAGTTGCATTGGAGGCAACCGTTGCGTAACGAAGCTTTTGCGAAATGTTGGTTGACCAAGGAATTTAAGAAAATAAATAAAATTGACATTATTATCATTTAAGCTGTTCATAATATGTTTATTAAATATGAAAACTTAATAGAAACGGAAATTATTTTGCTTAAGGCATATAAATGATTAAAACAACTTGTACACTCAGAGAAAAGCGCCGTTCTAAAATCCACCACCACAGGACTCAATTCAAGGCTTTCATGTTCTTACTTCTTTGTTCTTGAAAAACGAACCACCAGTTCTTAAAACAGAAACATTGTGCTTGAACTGACACCATTTTCTTGAAAACAGAATGGGTGGTCTTAAAATATGAACAAATGTTCTAATAATGAGAAGCATGTTCTAAAATTAAGTACAATGTTCTTAAATTAAATTAAAGAAAGAAGAAACGGTACTGGCCGTGTGCACTGCAATGTTAAATACAACATTTGGCACAAGTTATCAAGCAGTCGTAGCGGTCCGGCGGTTATGATATTGCGGTTGCGATCGTGTAGCGCGAGTTCGATCACCGCCAAACTCTGAAATTTTTGATCTTCTATTTTCTTTTAGCTCGTATTTTTCGTTCAATTCGATTTTCCATTCACATATGCACAGGTAATTCTCAACCTTGTTATCAAATGTTTTAAGTATATATGCAGATTACATCATCAATTAAGAAGAATTTCTCAATTAGAGAAATATATGAAAAAATGGATATTATACGTTTTTAAACAGGCCGGGCGGCCGGAACGAATTTTGTAATTAAAATTTAAGTAACTTCCCGATAAGCTACAAGCTTCAAACTTGAAATATAGTTTAGAACCCGATGACAATGCAATAATAAGACAAAAAACTCCGAGTTGGCTCATATTTGGAACACATATTACATACATGAAAGAAAGCGACATATGAAAAAAAAATCGCCGCCAAGTGGCGCAAGGATCGAGATGTGGTCCGATTTGCGTCATATTTGGAACACATATTACATACAGAAATAGAAAGCGCTTTATGAAAAAAAATTTCGCTAGCTGCGCCAAGGATCGGGATATTAAAAATACTCGAATCTGTGGTCCAATTTGGCTCATATTTGGAACAAATATTACATACAGTCCGGTAGAAGTGACATCAAAATACTTTGGAGTTCGAGGACTTAGATTATAACAAATTGCAAGTCCTTGTAATAATGAGACACTAAGTGTTTTGATATCTGAGCATTTGATAAAATAGAAACAAACACAATTTTTTGACTCCTTTAAAATTTTGAAATTGTAAATTTTTTTGATAATAATGTTTATAATTTTAGCTACTGCAACAATAGTATATCAAGGAACATCAAACACTTTTAAATTTCGACTCGAATTAAAAAAAAGTTAAAAAATACAAACGGGAAAAATAAACCTTTCCAAGCTATTGAGAAAATTAAGACGTATTCACAACAAGCTAACAACTATGTAAATACACGCTAAGATAAAAAATATTCCCAACCATACAAGCGTAAGCGAAATCATTCAATTTAATGGAGTGCATATGTACATAATAAACTAATGGAGTCATGTTCACAATTGTATATGATAAGACAACAAACAAGGGTTTTAATGGAAGTCAAGCATCGGAAAAGGGCAAAAACCAATGCCGATGAGGCTCATTAGAGTTGATAAACATATGTAAGTCCAATCAAGCAGAGTTCAACTGACCAACTGACACTGAATGTGAAAAATATTAATGAAACATGAAAATCGAATAAAAACAAGAAATGAATAATGAGCAGGGATTACAAATTGACAGGTTTGATTTGTGAATATTTTCTCTTTATTTGTGCTTTATTTTGATACTGCGGCATTGTGGGTGGTTTTGTTCCAGGCTCAAATATGAGCTTTGAGGTTTATTTCGAACATACCACACGAATTGGTGTAAAGAAAGAACAAACAAACAAAAATTGGAGAGTTAAATGTCGTTATAAGCCAAATAAATATGTAACCCAGTTTGTGGCACGTAAACAAAATTAAAACATTATTTCTCATCATTGATTACGCAAGCCAAACAAAAAAGTGGCATCGCGTAGCAGTAACGATGACCCTCTCCGTTGTCGTTGTTCATTTGAGGTTATGTGGTTTGAACTTTTCGTCGAAAAGAGTAGCACACATACAAATCATTAAGAAGACTAATTGCTCAAAGTCAATAAATTACAAGTCTGTTTATGTGATGCAGATAAGCGACCGATTTGTAACACCTTCAAAAACATCACCTACTTATGAACGCCATTAATTGCGTAAATTATACGAACTGTAGTAGATATGTATGTACCTATAAACGTTTTCTGTGGAACTACAGAAACTCACGCACAGGCATGGATATATGAATGACTATCTTGAGCTTACTTTCGACTGAATAATAGACAAAATGTTTATTAGTTAAGGTCAATATGGTCTTGTTAGCATTCGAGTTAGTTAAGATGCAGACTACCTAGTTAGAATCAAAGCGCATTTGCACCCTGCTAACAACAGTACAAAGAAGATAAGCTGAAAAGGATTAAGCACATGTATGTCTGTGCTAATGAAGCTTGTCCCAGAAAAGACATGTCATCGATTAACTAAATTGGTAGTCCGTTTTTTTCAAAACACATGACAATCGGTGTCCGGAAGGTAAGCAAATAAACCTTATTATTTAGTTATTATCCGTACATACATTCCAGCTAAAAGCTTAACCAAGTTTATACCTAATTAATTCTACACCTTTTTTAGAAGTTCAGAATTTCAATTTAAGTTCAGAAAATTAGAATTGAAGTTCAGAATTTCTATTTGTAGCTCAGAAAATTTAGTAACACTATGGACACATTCACACCATGTAAGGTCTTTGTTGGACGACCGCAGATAAAAGCCATCATTGCCCCTCCTCTTCCAACTATCTTGGGAACTTGAACCGAATTGTTCTGTCAAATTCCATCACCTAGCTTAGATTACCGTAGATGCTGCCAGACAACGCTTTTTGGCGCAACTTAACACCGGACAGTGCAAATGTGGTGATCCACAGCTCTCTTCTCTTCGTCATCTTTACAACTCCCACAGCATCGACGATAGGGCAGTTCTAGCCTTAAACGTATGAAAGGAAGGGCCATGTTTCACATATCGCACAACTAGTTCAAAACAGTGATCAACTCAAAAAATCTCAATGTTCAGAAAACGTGAAAAACCGACTACCTGTTCGATATGCGCCAAAGCAAAAAAAAATTTTAAATGTACAAAATATTTACTAATATAAAACATAAACATATCTTTTGGTATTTCAAAAGTATATGCATAAGGGTGGCCACAAGAAATCAATTTTATATTTTCCGCTAGGGCACCCCCATAAAATATGCGAATCAGGGCTGTCATGGAATCTAAGTCGGTTTTGCATTTTGTCGGAATTACAAACCAATATTGATTTAAATTGGTGTCATAAAACCGTATTGGTTTTGCTCTTTTCGAATGTAAATAAAAGCGATGTTCGAATCAGCTGTTTACAGTGTTGTCAGTGCACCGCCAATTTTGATGTTAATTTTTTGACAAAATTTTATAAAATAATTGTTTTGTGCATCTAAACAGAAATAAACAAATTTATTGACATAAAAATGGCATCAGCAGTTGTGGCATTTATGTTGTTGGAAGAAGAAAGTTGCGAGAAGGTCAAATTTTGAGAGATCGCAGCAATCCATTTGAGTTGCCAGAGACAGCGTAATTAAAAATATTTCTTAATGTGGAATTCTAAATATTTATAGTGTATTTGCAGTTACATTGCATACTATAGCATAAACAAAGAGGCTTTCCGAATGGTATTGGATACCATTGAAGGACGCTTAACTCGCTCGAAAGTTCTGCCAGTGCTGCAACTAGCTACGTTACGATTTTTAGCTGAAGGACCCTGTCAAAGATCAGTTAGCAAGGATTCTAGCATGAGTGTAGGTAGAAGCACGGTGTCAACTATTTTAGATGATGTGCTTCGTGAAGCCCTTCTCAAAATCTGGATAATCTGGATGCTTCTCCATAAATTCAGTCAAAATACTGTTTTGCATTGAATTTTTATGCTTTCCCCTATTAATAATGAAAATATATGTAAATTTACATTTATTTTTATAAAATAAACCTTTAATTACTTACATTTTTAGAAAATACTCAACTGCAAGGGAAATACAACTATGAAAAAATGAAATCCAACAGCATTTAACTGATTGGATTGTTTCCGATAGCAAAATCGATATTATCGGATTCTGTGACACCTAAAACCGACACTAATTCCAATTCGAACATTAAACCGATAACATTGGATTTCATGACACCAAAGTAATTTTTTTGTCGTTTTTAAATCCGATTCCGACAACAATTGGATTCCATGACAGCCCTGAATATATTAGAAAATGATACATACAAAGTTTCAGGTCAATCCGATAATGTTAACGTGCCTCATTGAGGTCAAAGTTAGGAAAAACAGCGATTTTTCAGAAAAAATTGTTCGTGTTACGTCAGTAAAAGTGAAACCATTTATGCCAGGAACTTGACTCGTACACCATTCGATAGGTAATTTTATTTGTATTGATTTTGATCTTAATAATATTTTTTATAAAACGGTTATTTTTAGCAGTATTTAGCATTTATCAGATCAGGTCATAGTGGATATACGTAATTTTGAATTTCTATGCAAACGTCTATGGACATTACAATATTCAATGGCATACGAGTCAAGTTCCTGGCATAAATGGTTTCACTTTTACTGACGAAAAACTAAATTTTTTTCTGAAAAATCGCTGTTCTCCCTAACTTTGACCTTAATGAGGCACGTGTTAACATTATCGGATTGGCCTGAAACTTTGCAATAATCATTTTCTGATCTATTGGCATATTTTAGGAGGATGCCCCGAAAGATAGAACAAAAATTAAAATTCACCATATACCTTGTAACCACCCTAATATGCATACATACCTAAGAAAATTGTGGTTTGGGGGAAGTCAATATGTATACGTATATAAGTTAACCGTAAAATATAATCTAAAAGTAAAAATAAACAATATAATTGAAATTTGACTCACCCATAGCTGCCAAATTTGCATCTCTTGCAAAATATTCTCCATGTTATCATTCGCTTGTCCCTGGGCCATCACTGTTGATGTTTACATTCTCATCACGAGGAGCGGCAGCAGCTTTGGCAACACGATCATCTTTTGTGGATTTTTTCACTCGCGTAATACATGATTCTTCTGTTTGCCGTTTGTCAGAGCCAATATTGTCGGTTTTACCACCATCGACGGCGACAACAACTGGGTCATCGTTTTCGAAGCAGATAGGAGCGGCGTTGGCAATTGTACTAGTCGTTTTGTTGCCCGTAGTCGTTGCTGCAGCAGCTGCAGCAATAGATGCAACAATGTTGCGATAGCAATTTTTCGGTGTATTTGCCGTTGCCTTACACTCATTTTTTGACGAATTATAGTTTTTTGTTACATCTTTATTCGGTGACGTGATCGATAACTGTTCAACAGTTTTAATACTAGTTTGTGCTCTATTGTTGTTAAACTTTCCGCGTCGTCAGCAATAGCGGTGTGTGAATTTTGTATTTTATCATCAATCCGAGCTATTTGCTTATATAACACCGTAGATTTAGTTTCTTCCGCATTTGCATTGACAGCCTGCTTCACTGCATTTTCCTCCGTATCTTCGCCTTCTTCATATAAGCTATCTCCTATCTGCCCATTGGGGAAGAGATCATAGAGCGTGACATTGGGCTTGCCACAACATCGACACAATTTCATCTCATTATGTAGGTAATTATCGCTTTCAGCCGTCAATATTACTTGCGAATTGCTAGGGGCTTTGTTTGTATTGTTATCAGTGATGGGTGAATTGTTGATTGCGTTATCCCTCTCAGCTGCTGTTGAGACGTCACGCTCAGCTATATCAGTGCCTATAATGGCTGCATTTTCAACAACACAGGCTGTAGCGGCAGTATTTGGGAGGTCACTTCCCGCATCGCTATTTTTACAATTGCTCTCTGCATTTGGCAAATTTATCATTTGCACATCGCTGGTTGTCTCAGATTCTTTAATGATTCTTGATATTATCTCATTTGGAGCGGTTTTTATTTCTGTTGTATCTGTGATAACAGTTTCGTCTGTCGTTTCATTTTCACAGTTTATTGTTTCAGTGTTGCTCATGGCTTTCTTTGTTGTTGCGGGCTTGTTCGCTTTAGATTCTGTTGCTAAATTTTTGTTGTTTTGAATATTATTGAGGCTTCGTTACGCTGTAGCTGCTCTTCCTGTTGTTGTAGCTGACCTCCGACAATGACGACAGTTTTGTCGATTTCATGGAATTTATCAGTGGCATCATCAACCGTTATTTTTTTTATATTTGACGTTATCTTTTTTGATTTTGTTACCTCAGCACTCACACTATCACCAGTAGTTGTTTTGGTTGGTGCGTTCGTTGTTGCTCCCTCAATAATCGTTGCATTGAGTGCGCCGTCAACGCTGATCATCTCGTCGGATTCAACCGATCCTCTGATTCTTCACTTGATATAAGTGCAATATTTCACTGGGTTGTAATTTTTTATATTTATTGCAGTTCTCGAAGTACTGCTGCTTTTTTTGGAAACCTTTATACACTAAAAAACCTTGTTTTGATTTTTTGTTGTTAATATATAACGAATGTCTTGATTTCTTGCTTATTCACTTGTTTAAAATGTTTAATTTGTTGTGTGTTTTAATTTATTTCATTTTAATTTTTGATAATTATTCGCGCTTCGCAACAAATGTTGAAGATCGCGATTTGCAGTAAAAGAGCAAATAAAATTATTTCATCAATAAATTTTGCTGCTCTTTCGCACTCACAAGAATTGTCGGTTTTTAAACGATTCATCAAAAATTTTTATTTTTAGACATACATATTTATGTAGTACGTAGATCCAGGTTCATTTTTATAGTTCTGATTTTTTTTTATGTTTTCGTTTTCATTTTCACTTATACACATCATAATATATCCAAGGTGCAACACCTTATACTTTTGTATACCAAGTTGGTTTTTGTTGTTTCAATCTGCAAAATAAACAAATATTTTATTAATGAGTGGTCAAATCGAGAAGAGGTGCCTACAGAATATATATGCTGAAAATTATTGGTACGTTATATGCACGCGATCAGCTGGCATATGTAGCTATCTTGCAAAGTTACAAAAAAAATGGTTTTTACCTTCTAATAGAGTAAAAGCCCGCGACGGCCAGACCTTTGTCATTTTAAAAAAGTTGAAATTTCGTCACTACATACTTCCATCTGAAGCAGGATCGTTGGTCTATTATAAAACTTGAGTCATGGTGGCTTTAACAGATATCGTGCAAAAATTTTGCAGACAAATAGACCTTTCTTTCGTCATTTTATAAAGACTGATCTTCATATATGGTCTTCATCATGATATAATAAGCCACTAGCCTCATTGCCAGACAATTTCCATAGTGGCTTTGATTAGCCAGACACTTTTAATCCTTCGAACATCGAAGCAATTTTATACTGAAATTTGGATACAAAATCTTTAAAAAAAATTTTTTAATTTTGTTTGCCGTAAAAAAATTTCAGCTTTCTTTTATGAAGAAGTACAGTTTTGCATTGCAAAAGTGTCTGGCTGGACAAAGCCACTATGGAAAGTGTATGGCAATAAGGCTAGTGGTTTCTTATATCTTCACGAAGACCATATATGAAAATCAGTCTTTTTTATAAAATGACGAAAGAAAGTTCTATTTTTCTGCAAAATTTTTGCACGATATCTGTCAAAGCCACCATGACTCAAGTTTTATAATAGACCAACGCTCCTGCT
>JARSSU010000720.1:0-40564 GCA_029619165.1 Eurosta solidaginis
TTTTATACTCAGTTGAGCAGTGCTCACAGAGTATATTAACTTTGATTGGATAACGGTTGGTTGTACAGGTATAAAGGAATCGAGAGATATAGACTTCCATATATCAAAATCATCAGTATCGAAAAAAAATTTGATTGAGCCATGTCCGTACGTCCGTCCGTCTGTCCGTTAACACGACTAACTTGAGTAAATTTTGAGGTATCATGATGAAATTTGGTACGTAGGTTCCTGGGCACTCATCTCAGATCGCTATTTAAAACGAACGATATCGGACTATAACCACGCCTACTTTTTCGATATCGAAAAATTTCGAAAAACCGAAAAAGTGCGATAATTCATTACCAAAGATGGATAAAGCGCTGAAACTTGGTAAGTGAGTTGACCTTATGACGCAGAATAGAAAATTAGTAAAATTTTGGACAATGGGCGTGGCACCACCCACTTTTAAAAGAAGGTAATTTAGAAGTTTTGCAAGCTGTAATTTGGCAGTCGTTGAAGATATCATGAGAATTTTGGCAGGAACGTTAATCCTATTACTTTATATGTGCTAAATAAAAATTGCAAAATCGGATGAAGAACACGCCCACTTTTTAAAAATTTTTTTTAGTCAAATTTTAACAAAAAATTTAATATATTTACAGTATATAAGTAAATTATGTCAACGTTCAACTCCAGTAACAAAATACAAAAATAGAAGAAAGTTTCAATATGGGCGTGGTTCCGCCCTTTTTCATTTAAATTGTCTAGAATACTTTTAATGCCATAAGTTGAACAAAAATTTGCCAATTCTTGTGAAATTTGGTAGAGGCATAGACTCGATGACGAGAACTGTTTGCTGTGAAAATGGGCGAAATCTGTTGAAGTCACGCCCAGTTTTTATACACAGTCGATGTCTGTCCTTCCGCTCGACAGTTAACACGATAACTTGAGCAAAAATTGATATATCTTTACTAAACTTAGTTCACGTACTTATTTGAACTCACTTTATGTTGGTATAAAAAATGGCCAAAAATGCCATATACCAAATACGAAAAAAGGGATGAAATATGGTAATTGGATTGGTTTATTGACGCAACATATAACTTTAGAGAAAACTTTGTAAAATGGGTGTGACACCTACCATATTAAGTAGAAGTAAATTAAAAAAGTTCTGCAGGGCGAAATCAAAAGACCTTGGGATGTTGGCAGGAATACTGTTCGTGGTATTACATATATAAATAAATTAGCGGTACCCGACAGATGATGTTCTGGGTCACCCTGGTCCACATTTTGGTCGATATCTTAAAAACGCCTTTACATATAAAACTAAGGCCCACTCCCTTTTAAAATACTCATTAACACCTTTAATTTGATTCCCATATCGTACAAAACACATTCTAGAGTCACCCCTGGTCCACCTTTATGGCGATTTCTCGAAAAGGCGACACCCCCAAGGCCTTCGAGGAATATCCTTATCGCTACAATAACAACAACAAAAATATAAAACAACAACAGAAATGTGAACTACAGCTGCCATGGAGCTGCCGTGGGAGCCAACACACAGAGTGCACTAAATTTTCTGCAGGCTGGTAATGTTGAAGTTCTTCTGAAGAACCATTCCCAGCACTACAACACCACATTCAACTTGCCGACCATCTATTTAGAGCATAAGTTGTCTGCAGATGCTCCTTAGGGGCACGCGTTCCTGTTAAATTTGCAATCAATTGTTAGTCCCAAATCCTGATACTAGGTAATGGAGTTTATTGCTGGCCACAGCCCACATGGCGTGATAAATATAGCTGCTTGTTCACTGTTACTTCGCTAGCTTCGGTATTACCTCGCGGTTAAGAAGAAGGAACGAGAGCCAATTCCTTATTTGTTTACCCCTCCCCCATCGTTGAAGCGGTCTTTCACATCAACACATGACATTTTTTCAATATAATTGAGTTCTCCGTTATTCGCACCACCTCATGAAAGCGCAATCTCAGTTTAAATCGCCCTCCGATAGTCATGCTTATCCTAGACAAGGCAAACTCATCAAAAAGTTCCCTTATATGGATGTGAAGGTATCTCTCGAGTGTTAAGAATGTGCGACTTATTGACCTTAGCCAGTGCAAGTCCTCAACCGCCCGTCTTTGGAATGAAAATCATCCTTATTTTTCTACTTTTGACCGTTTATAATGTATCCTTAGCTAACGTTTCTATATCTACTTTCCTGTTATATGATCTTCATTTGGTTATTTATAAGGCGAGAAGCTATTTACTGCCTCCCCGAAGTCGTCAGGAAAGTGAACATATGTAAATATATATATATCTATATATGCTGGCAGGACCATGTTCCGTCATCGCGATTCACAAAGGTCTTTTTTATACTCAGCGTGTTTTGCACACAGAGTATATTAATTTTGATTGGATAACGGTTGGTTGTACAGGTATAAGGGAATCGAGATAGATATAGACTCCAATATATCAAAATCATCAGTATCGAAAAAAAATTTGATTGAGCCATGTCCGTCCGTCTGTCCGTTAACACGATAACTTGAGTAAATATTGAGATATCTTCACCAAATTTGGTACACCAGCTTATCTGGACCCAGAATAGATTGGTATTTAAAATGAGCGAAATCGGATGATAACCACGCCCACTTTTTATATATATAACATTTTGGAAAACACAAAAAACCTGATTACTTAGTAAAGTATACACCTAGAATGTTGAAATTTGACGTGTGGACTGATATTGACACTCTTGATAAAAATTAAAAAAAAATTTAAAATGGACGTGGCACCGCCCACTTGTGATACAATTAATTTTACAAATATTATTAATCATAAATAAAAAATCGTTAAACCTATCGTAACAGAGGGGATGCCTTTACTATAAGGAATGCTTGGAAGAAAAATTAACGAAATCTTTTAAGGACCACGCCCACTTTTATATAAAAGATTTTTAAAAGGGTCGTGGACGAATAACATAAGCTATATCTTTGCAAAAAAGAGCTTTATATCAATGGTATGTCATTTCCCAAGTGTATTTATAACAATAAATAGGAAAAACTTAAAATTTTTAAAAATGGGCGTGGCACCGCCCCTTTTAAGACTAAGCAATTCTCTATGTTTCGGGAGCCATAACTCGAATTTATCAGAAATGAAATGTGCAATTGAAGCTGACGCTGAGTATATAATGTTCGGTTACACCCGAACTTAGACATCTTTACTTGTTATTGAAGGGTCTGCTCGACTTTAATCCACTCGCCTTTTTCAGGGTTTTGTCATGGCAATAAGTGTTCGGGAAAAATTTCTTGAGAAAAGTGCCTTTTTTGGACTCACCTATACTATTAAGCGCTTATTGTGAATAATAAAAAATAATTATACCCGAAATTGTTGCTCTAGAAACATACCGTCCG
Source organism: Eurosta solidaginis (assembly GCA_029619165.1). NCBI lineage: Eukaryota > Metazoa > Arthropoda > Insecta > Diptera > Tephritidae > Eurosta > Eurosta solidaginis. The sequence continues at coordinate 3,387 of JARSSU010000720.1, forward strand.
CTATTCAATCGTTGCTAACTTCGTATGTTCCTTCTTTTGGTTTGATTATGGCATCCTAGGTCCGATCTTCGCTTCGAACACCAGTTATCAACTGAAGGGGAATATAATTGTTTTTATATTATGCCTATTTTAAGTACCAGCCCCTCCATTATTCGCTGGTCCATGCTTACATACAGAATTCAAACTGGCTTTTTGCGCTTTATCTTGTATTTACCCACATCTCATCATTTTTTCCACCAAGCAATAAGATCTTTGGTACAATGTTTGCCAACATATAGCACATAATCATAAGCATCACTCTGCTCGTTTCGCTCTTCGTTCTATAGTCTAACCAAAAATACAACCTCATAAATCCCAATGCTTCCGTACGCAGCTGCGACAACAGCAAAAAACACAATACCACAAACATAAAGAAGATTCGATGCCAGAACAAAAAAGCAAACAACAAATTCGAACAACTTTTGTTGTGGCAGTTTTCAAGTTGTCGACAAATAATCGCGCTCACACCAGCACAAACCAACATCCTTGGACATACATACTTACTTACTTATGTATGTACGTTCATATTTATACCACCAAAGTTGGTAGGTACTTGAAACTTAGCTGTTGCTGATTTCAAATGTGGCTTTTGCAAAACACGCCATTTTGTGTAGCTCCATAAAGGCTTCACAGCGCATTTCAACGTGCATTTGCAGCTCCATCTCTTTCCAAGCTCAGCTACACATAAGCATGTCGCAAAAGGCTGAAAAACCTGTCTGCTACAACGCAGATTTTCTTCCCAAATAGGATGGAGGCATATTTTACCCCTCCAGCTCCCTTCAACTCTACTGCCACAAGCTTCCTTCTAGTTCAACCTGCAGTCGCTTTCATGCTTCAAATGCTCTACTCCTCCTACTGCAATTGGATACCATCCCAAAGGGCGTTTTGTGCTTTTGCTGTTTTTGGATTTCCCTCTTCTTTTTCATGCAAAGCTCCCTCCCACCCTGTTACGTCTCACATTTCTTCCCAAACATTTATGATTATTGCACGTTTGTGGAGTAGTTCGTGGATTACCGTCTATGTTCTTGCCTAGTACAGAACGCATACATACGAGTGTTTGTACTTAGAGCTGCTCAGTTATGGCGCCTTGCGTTTTGCTTTTCTTTGTCAAGTATCCACCTTTTTGTGGCTTATGTGTGCGTAACTAGTGTATGTATGTCTGCCGTTTTAGCTCCTTTGTTCTTTCATGTGAGCTTTGGTTGAAATTTTTTTTTGGTGCAACAGTAGCTTTACTTTTGTTGTTATATAAAATGGGTGCCAACAACATAATGGCTATGCCTTCGCACATTGGATTTTCTATTCTCAACCTCTCAGCCCCAACCAAATTTGCACAGCCATTATTTAGAGCTCACGAATCGTTTAAGATATTGTTTTAGTTGGTGCCCGTATTGTTGAAAAAAACTTTTTCTCTACACAAATTTTTAAGCAAAAAAAATATTTGGAAATTTTTCGAGTTTCTATAGAAACTTTAGAAGCTAATGTATAATTCGTACCTGAACCTCTGTTATTACAGTATGGTTAAGTGGTGGGACATTAGATTTCCGCATCAGCTCATCCTATTTTATCATGCATAAAAAGGTGATTTAGCTTCTTAGTCAGCTTATAATGAAAGAAACTATAGAGGCAATTGTCGAACTTAGATGAACAAGTTATGTTAGATTGAGCTGGCCGGTCCATGAGGATCTCTCATAGACTGAAAGAGATCATAGTGTTACCAGTAGTTTGTTTAAAGACCAAACTTAAAACCCCTGTCAAAAACAAGGATCTATGTATAAAAATAACTGCGTCCTCTTGGAAAATACTAGAAGCTTTCAAGGACCTATGCCACTTGCTCTTTCTAGATCTGTCAGCTGTATAACTCCTAATAGGGTACGAGCACAAAGCGTGCTCGATCGTTTCCTCTTCCAACCCACATTTCCTACACTTCTGCTATCACTGACCAAACCTAATTTAAAGGCATGTGACGCCAGAAGGCAGTGTCCACTCAAAATACCCGTCACGAGTCTACAGTACTCTCTTTTAAATGATAGAAGTAACTTTGTTTGTCCATGGTTATAACATATACACATGATCTTCGAAATGTTGCAGCCCCGCGCTTGGGTCCACGCTTTTCCGGTTTGGTTGATCATGCAGCAGTGTTTCTATTGCTTTGGATACGACTACCACTTCCGCTGAAAAACACTACAGCGATCTGGGAGCTTGTGGGATCTGTTTATTTCCGTAGCAGCGCAGTATACCGCAGACCCTACTCCTTCCGCACCTTTTCGCCTGACTCTTTGTTCTTTGCTACCAGGTCTGCAGGTGTAATGTGCAGAATGGCATACAGTGCAGCCGTCGGGGTTGTTTTCAGTGCTCTCGAATGCTAAGCATTTATAGCCTACATGCCCTCTAATTTTTTTAGAGGTTCTTGTTTGTGTAGTTGTCCACCAAAAAAGGACTCCATAGTAAACGAAAGGCCTTACCTCTAAATACCCAATGAGAGGGAGGGCTATAAAACCCACGTACAACCCAGCCTTCTGCATTCTCTCCTTCACGTTGAGCTTCCACGACAACATACTGTCTAGAATGATTCCTATATATTATGTGCAAGGTTTCTCATGCAGCCTCATCCCTCCTAGAATAGGGCTCATCCAAGTTAGGACCTTATACCTCTTAGTAAACAAGACAATATCTGTCTCCTCTGCGTTGGCTCTCACCCCGACATTAGATGTCCAGGTTTGTATATTCCAAAGCGCCCGATCCAACAAAGAGCTAATGTTTGGAAGGCACTTTCCACTTATGACAATTGCAACGTTATCTGCGTAAGCCGTAAGTTTTACGGGTCCCTCATCGAATCGCGTGAGGAGTTGGTTGATGAGCAGCGTCCACAGTAGAGGTGATAACACCCCGCCCTGCGGAGAGCCCCTCTCCTCTGATTTCGTGGCCTCATACAATCCTCATTTTGAGGTAATCGTCCTGCAATTTAACATGCAGCCGCTTCATCTGGTTATATCACGTAGTTAAGATCGCCCGTTTAGAGACATTGTTGAAAGCACCGGCAATGTCTAAGAAAACTCCTTACGCATACTCGCTATATTCCAGAGCTTTCTCTATGCTTATTATCAACTCTACAGTGCAATGTCCATCGACTTGCATTTGGTTTACGGATGTTGTATTGTGGAGAGCAGTTTTTCATTCACTTTGGGCTTTGTATACACAACTATTCTTTGCGATACGACCGATCTTTCCCGCTTTTGGGATGACAGCTCTTCGAGCAGTTCTCCAAGATTGCGGTACATGATGCAGTTTTATGCACCCATCGAATATTATTTAGGTGAAAAAGTACTTAAAGTCCGTCTAGATTGGATGCTTCGCAATGAAGAAGATTAAGTATATAAATTTCATTCTAACTTTTTACTTTGATTCTTAGTACGCTGTTTAGAATAGCTTTTGCTAAATTGTCCAAATCAAAATTCGTCAGCATTCTCTGAACCGAGTTTTAAATTTAAAGTCCCCAACTTACGCTAAAGTTATCTAAAATTACATCGAATCATGCGCCCGCTAATACAACTTTTTTTTTGAAAGGTATTATATTCCATTTGGCCTCTGAAATACGCCTAAAACTTCAACTTGGAAAGTTAAATAAAATCTATAGAAAGTTTCCAAGTCTCTTACATTTTCCAACTATCTCGATCCGAGCATATTTTTTTCATTTGTTGCCTTATCTTGGTTTTCAGCACAACGTGTGAGGTTGAAACCTTGTATTGATTATAAGGTGGGTTTGGTCAAAGGCTGAGGTATGCTCAAGTCAATCCAGAGTCGGATGGAGGTCCCACTTCCCCCACCTAAATAAATACACTGTAAATTAGTGTTTTTATTTCGAACACACACAAACACGCGGCTCTCAGGCCAAAATATCCACAACCTTGAATCCAGGAGAGAGAGAGAGATGTTCACTAGGTAGTGTCGCTGACAATATAGTGTAATCCAAGGACGACGGCCCTCCACAGAGAGAGGGAGATAGAGTGCTAGCTAAGCGGTGGCTGAGATGGTGAAGACGACGGTGGCTCTCGCTAAGGGGTGCTAACGGCGGTAGTAATGACGGCGGTAGTTAGGATCACGCCCGAAGAGAGAGTACTGAGTGACGGTGGCTCTCACCAAATAGCTATGACGACGGTGGTGGCTAGACTTCGGGATGGGATATCCGAGGATCGGGATCGTGGTCATGTTGTACCTACGGCGAAGTGTCTCTATTAGTACGAGGCTAGTTTAACTAACTACAATATATTGGCTCGGGTATTCGGCTAGGGTAGTAGGGGAGTTTGTCCCGCCGCAGGCGTTGGGACGTGTTCCCCTCTTATCTGAGCCGTATATTCGTGCATTACCCTTCCTCTGAGTAATAGTGAGCCCCGTCTTACTCAGAGGAGATGATTACAAAATGTTAGGGCCAATAGGCCGGGGGAAGTACCATCGGCAGAACCGACCTTGTAACTTTACCCCCCGTCGACCCAAAGGGAGTCCCATGAATGTATTTATATGGCTCGGCCAGTTTGCAGGGTAGTGGGGAAATCCGCCCCGCCACTGGCGTTGGGACGGATTTCCTTCCTACCCGAGAAGGCTGCTCGTGCATTACCTTTCCAGTGAGTAATAGGGGGTGTAAATACCGTCTTACTCACCGGAAATGTGGGTAAACCGGCAGGGCGCCCGATAAGCAGGGGGGCGTACCATCGGTGGAACCGACCTTGTAACGCACCCGATGGCGGCCGACACGCACTTCACTTACCTACGGCGAAGTGTGCCTGGTGTATTCCGGCCAATCATTATATTTATATGTAACTATGAACACATTGAGAATTATGCTCGTATTGTCGCGCACAGCGCGCCACGAACGAAAATTCCCAAGCATTGTGCGTTCACCATCGCTGGCTTGCCTAGTGCTTGCGCGATGGTTGTTGGGCCAGTATGTATGTATATGTATGTCGGTACATACAATACTAGGGGTGGGCAGTAAATTACCCCAGCGGGTAAGGGGGTCAGAATATACTCGCGGTAGGTATGCCTGTCGTAAGAGGCGACCAAAATATCAGATTCAAGGGGTGTGTAGCGCAACCCTTCAGGTTGCCAGCGCAATATATAGCTTTTCCAAATCCAATTGTCAACCTCACCTATCCGCGGCGAATCCTGTTTCACTAACAGACGAGGCTCTGGCGACCACAAGCTCCTCATGGATCTTGGAGGTGGGGAGGGAGGGGATGGCCTGAAGGTTTAATGTGGCCACATAATCGTTCCCGAGATGGTCGGGCTAGCACCTAAATGGTGCTGTGGTACCGGATCTGCATCCGGCAAAGGACCATCACATCGATAACACTCCCCAAAGCCTTCGGGCAGCAACCTTATCGCTACAACAACAACAGTAAATGGAAAATATAATGTTAAGGGTGGGCGCATTTGCTACGTTACACGATGTTTCTTTAAACATGATCGCAATATTGATATTGTAACGAATTTACTGAATTCTGCTTATTTGCAACCTTCTACTAACGTTCGAATAACTAAACTGTTGAATAAATAACTCTACTATTCAATAATGAAAAATGGCCTTTATTAAAGTACTTCCCAATAACACTACTATTGCTCGCCAGATAGCGTCTTAAATCAAACTGATTGCCGTGCATCTACTGTTGCTGCCTTTTATACTGTCTGGTTTCCTCGTTGCATATTTCTAGGCTTTTCTATTTCCAGAACTTACTAGTTAGCTATAAAATTACTCAGCTGTAACTACAGATGCATGATTTTATAGCTTCTCTCAAACCCTCATGCGCTTGTATGTGTGAGCGACACTTGCACAACCATTGCATACTTTCGGGAGTATCTCAGATATATGCATGTGGTTGTGCGTTGCTTCTGCGCTGCGTGTACGTACATATGTGTAGACATAATGATTGAATTATTGATGTGCGTACAAGTCACTGCTTAGCATCGGTTTAGAGATGATAGTATCCCTTAGTGCTGCTAATATTCGTTACAATATTAAAAATCTTACCGCGGCTGTCACCTTTCCGAATTTTTGCCTTTAATTAATGCATCGCTATCGGTTCTTAACTTTGAGGTATTCAGTTTGTAGGTCGAAGGAGTCTCTCAACAATTTTTATCTAGATTTTATTTATTTTTCTCAATAACTATGTAGTTGGAAATCGGCATTAAAACTCTTGCCAAAAAGCGTTACTTTGGACAGAGCAGGCAAAGCAACGAACAGAAATCACGCTCAAAATACCTGTCCTAAGTTATGGCTCATGGATGATGTCGGAAGACGGAGACAGCTCTTGGCGTGTTCGAGAGAAAACAGATTTAAGGTCCTATCTCCGATGACGACGGTGAGTATCGATGAAGGTATAATGATGAGCTGTAAGAGCTTTACACAGATATGAAGATAGTGCAGCGAATAAAAGCTCCAAAGCTAGGTCATATTATACGAATGTCGACAGTGTAGAGGGAGCGAAGGAGGGGAAGACCTCCAGTAAGTTGGAAGAGGCAGGTGAAGTAATACTCGACCTCCCTTGTTGCTTTCTATTGGAATCATAAATCGCGAAACTGGAATAGTTGGACAGTTAAGCGCCAATTAATGATGATGATGATTTATGTACTTTCATCGAGTTTTGAGCATAGGTAGTGTTTTTAGTTTCTGCGATGCCAATTGTCTAAATCTCGTATGTATTTTCTTATTGCCTTTATCTGTGAGCCATCAAGCGGATTTTCCTTCCCGTGTTGTTGTCTCGGTGCCTTGAACTGTGTGTAAGGTATTAAGTTTCTATCTCAGTGAGAAGTTACTTAACTAAAAATCTTTGAACACCTCGAACCCTGCCTCATCTAAAAGAATTGTTTAATATGGTTCAAAGCTATGTAAAACTCTCAGATCTTATCTAAAGGTTATCGGATGGTTACTTAAATTTGGACGTGCTTTTCAAATATCACATTTTCGGTGCCATCCAGCGAATTTTTTGTTTCCGTTCACGTGGCATATATGTTCAGGTGTGTTCCAAGTTTTAAGACTCTTGCTACATGGGGAGTTACTTTGAAATCGACTGCAATATTTTCCAATTTTGTACTGAAACTTGTATACAAACATGATAGCAATTTAATATGAATGAAGTAATAATAAATGCGATGCATTAAGAACAGGTTCGAAGTTCTTATTGGAGCTTGTTTGGTGCCATTTCAGGTTCATTTCGGATTGTTTGGCCGATCATTGGTCCAACTTTTAATTCTGGAAATCGTTGGAAATATGACACTTTCGAGATCTTTTTAGGAATTTTTCCCGATCATTTGACGATTTCTTATGAGATAAATTTGTTGCCATTTTGTTAACATTTGGAGACTATTTTCGGTCAGTTTCGGATTTTTTTGGGATAAGTTTCGAATTATTTCACTATAATTCGGGAATCGTTTACGGGATCGTATTGGCATCATTTCTAGGCAGTTTCAAAACTAATGTCGGGTTATTTCGGGGTCCTTTTCAGGACCAATACGGATCCAATTCAGTTTAATTTCGAGACTGTTCGGGACCCTTTCGTTATTGTGTTCGGAATCATTTCCGAATTTGGGAATTTCTTGGGACCATTTTATCACTGCCAAATGTGCCAACGTTTTATAAAATGTTTCCAGGGTATTCTAATGTTAGCTGTCCCGTCAATTGAGTCGGGGATCTTCGGGTTGTAAGGCCAGCATACGGAGCAGCAGATTGGTGGCCACTAGATTGTTTCGGGATTATTTTGGATATAATTTCCAAACATTTTCGAGATCTTCTGGACATTATATGTTATAACTATCACCGGAACATTCGGGATTATCTTTGTTATCTTAAATCAGAATATCGATATTTTTACATACTTGGATCGAGCGCAAATCGGGATTTTCTTTCAAAAAATGATAATATGCTGGTCGAATTATGAGAAACTAAAATTGAAATAAGATTTAATTGTTGCAAATAAAATAAGTCAATTTTAAAATAGAAAGCGCCAAATGCAAATGCGAAAACGTCAATTCGATATGAGGTGAGTCATTCGTGAAAAAGATGGAGTCAAATGAAAATATCACAGCGCTAGGATTAAATGAAAATAGTCAACTCAAAATGTGTAAGCGTCACTTCAATAAGAGAATAAAAAAAATGTAAGGCGCGATAACCTCCGAAGAGATTTTAGGCCGAGCTTCTCTTCCAATTTGCGTCGTGCACCTTTTAATTTTTCCTACAAATTGGCCTGATGGGACCTACTTGTTTTATGCCGACTCCGAACGGCATCTGCGAGGCAGATGAGTTTTCACTGAGAGATTTTCATGGCAGAAATACACTCGGAGTGCTTGTCATACACTGCCGAGGGGCGACCCCGCTTAGAAAAATTTTCTTCTAATTGAAAAACCTTATTTCTAAAATTTTGATGTTTCTTTGCCCGGGTGTGAACCCAGAGCATTCGGTGTGGTAGGCGGAGCACGTTGCCATCACACCACGGTGGCCGTCAATAAGAGAATAGCCAATTTTAAATGAGAAAGTGTCAAACTATAAATAGAAAGCGTATTATGGAAATACTAAAGCGTTATATGGAAATGAGAATAGTCAATTACAATTGAGAAAACGTCACTTCGATGGAGGCCGAAATATTAATTTATCAGATATCAGTGTTTGGAGTGGGGAAGGTCAACCGGCTGGTGGCTGATTTAGGATGAACACTTGCCTTGCTTGGGTTAGGCCAGTCTTTCGCCGCCTTTAAACGATGTAGTTTTGGTGTGCGCAACCGATCCATGTCATTCGACAATTGAGTCAGCGGTAGCTGATATAAACCATGTTTGTGAAAGTCATTAACAACTGACTATTCTCATATATGATGCCTTCGTATTTTCGTTTGATGTTTTCTCATATGACACTTTCCCAACTGACTATTCTCATTTACAGCTCACTGTTCTTAATTACGCTTTCGCATTAAAAATTGACTGACACCTGACGTCTTCTCATATTTCACACCAAAAAAATAACTTAAATTATGGGAAGTGGTAATAATTTTGTCCCACCGTGCATGGTAGAGAAGTACTTGGTTTGATCGCTGGTTTTGGAAATAGTACTTTAGATTATGTTGAACTGGGCGGTCGATAGAGATCTCACATAAACTGAATGTGTCCATACTGCTACCAGAATTTGTTTGACGACCAAACGGAAGAACCCCAATCAAGTACCAGGACTTATGTTATAGAATAACCCCGTCCTCTTGGCGTATACTAGAAGTTTTCCAGGACCTAGCTTAATTGCTGCCACGATATCTGAACATGCTCAACCGTTTCTTCCTGCACTTGCTGTTACTGACGATGCCTAAGTTATAAGCATGTGGCGCCAGAAGGCAGTGTCCAGTTAGTATGCTCATCATGAGCCTTAAGTATTCTCTCGTTAGAGACATGAGCGACTCTGTGAATCTAAAATCGTAGGCTTTGCACATGATCTTAGAAATTTTGCAATCCCCGATATTGTCTACGCCTTTCCTGCTTGATGGATCATATGCAGCTCCTGTCTCCTTTTAATTTCTCCCAAACGGATTGTGACGCCTATTGTCGTTTCAGCGATTGTTGCATCTTCCTTTGCCAACTCATCGGCCTTTTCGTTAACTTCTATCCCTTTATGACCGGGAACCCAGTATAGATGTATGGTACGAACTGAGCGAAGTTATTACAATGCTTGTTTGCATTCCAGGGCACTTCTTATTGCCTTATTCGCCGCCTGACTTTCACAATATATGTATATTGATGCGACTGCAGCTTAAGCAGGGAAACAGTAAATTTAAATAAAATATCTAGGTATCCAGTATTTGCTAAAACTTATACTCGATAGCTGTTAGAGAACTCAATCTGTATAGAAAAATTTCAGGGTGTCCCGCATGTTTACATATAAACAAAAACATTAAATGCACCGCAATGCAGCAGGGGAATTTTATAATCGTAATAGTAACTTTATACGAACTTTATTGCAGCTCTTTAATGGAAATGGAGCGCCACTCAAATTGCATTTTGTCGCCAATTAACCGACTGGTTTATGAGACGCGTGGACAATTAAAATGTCGCATAACGAAAATGGCCTAAGTGGGAATGCAACGATGACACACAAATGGTTGGACGGACGAAGTAGGTTACTTGAAATCCCTACAACATTGCTACGGATGGCAACAATCCAACGGTTCAACTCTCGTTTCATCTTTCATTAAGCGCATAACTCCGATTTGTTTTAAAGGGCGCGTGCCATATGTACTGCGCCAACATACAACTATATCTACACACCAATTGAGCTCCGCGAGTAGTTTGCTCTGACGCCATATCTACACCTCGTGCATAAAATGACATATGAACCTCATAATTAAAACTTCAAAAGTACCCACACAGCTGGAAATGCAACAATCAGGAGGAGAAGGGCACCAAGATGTGAAATAGTATAAGATGTGAATGTGAAGTAATCAGACTGACGCCTTTTCAATTTGCATCTGTTGATTACTTTCGTCCCACTACTTCTGAGCTGATACCATCACTCTCTTGCCTTGACATTTGATGGGATCACAAGGCGCCGCTCACTGATTTAGGTGCATAAATTAGATGATAATGCTCCTTTTAGTCCCGTTATTATTATAAAAGGGATTACCATTAAAGGCTGGTGGTGCGCTTCTTGGTGGTTCCTAATTATATTCTTCCATACTTAAAACAGTTTTAGTCGAAAACTTGGTAAAACATTTTAAATTAGCTCTTTTGTAGGTGTGAACGTCTTTGGGAAAGATGATAACCGAAACACCAAAAACTAAAGAGGTTGGTTGAGAGAAGCGTTCCTTCCAGGGCGACTATCGATGAATAGTTTTTGGGTTTTTACACTATACTCATTTTTCGAATGTCCTAGTTAGACAGGAACCTGCTTCGTTTCCGACGATTGCTGGTCTAAGAGGAACATCATCCATTCCCTAAGTTGCAAGCGCCATTAACGCTTTGAGGCCCTACAAGTTTGCGGCGCCGTATGGCATAATTCTTGCGGAACTTCTTTAGGGGTTTTCCAGATAGCTGGCTCTCATTTATGACAACTAGCTGAGGCTAGGCTTCGTCCTCAAGTCTTGAAATATGTTCAAAGGAGGGGAAAGTTCCCTCGTCTCTGCCAAAACGCTCGAACTCCGGATTCATATTTACGTAAATAGAGGATCCCTTGTCAGTGATTTACGGCATCTCAATATTTCCCTTTTAAAGCCAAGTCGGCAGAAACAGCTCTTAGTGAGGTTCCCAAACTAATACACGTTTTACAGGGGCGCATTAACTTTTAATCTTCAGTCCTAGGGTTAAGTACATTGGTTAAATTTTGGTTGCCTTGTACTGCTGTCGGTGAGCAATTGTAAAGCGGTGTGGGCTTTCACCGCGGGTGGTGCATTGAGTTCTGGTCCTGCAAGGAACTCGATGCCGGTCCGAGGGTTTGGCATATGGTAGGTAGGATGCGGTAGATATAATTCTGGGAGGCTGTCGATATTAAAGGTATGGCAGATGTAAGGCTATCCGCCTCTTCAACTTTTTGGTACTTGCTCAGATAGTCAGGCGGTTACAAAAGCGCTAATCGCTGCCACATTGAGTTCGAGGGCTGTCAGGAATTGCTTGACTTTACTCGCAGTAATATGGAACAACTTTTGAAGAAAATTATCTGGATCAAAAGGCAAAAGGATTACTTTGACAACTTTCACTTTTTTTGCACGAACAGATACGTACGAACTGAAAGCGGTTGCCAGTAAAATCTTTGGGACTTCGCTGAGCACTTGCTATTTGAAACTCAAATCAGTCAAGTAAGCGCTGATCGAGGTCTGGTCTCTGGCCAGCCGTTCACTCCTAGCGCTCGATGGAGCTATTGGGGTTTACTAAAGCTCATCTATCCATGTTAGTTGGAGTGTTGCCAGGGCACTGCCCTAAGCCCTAAACTTTATCGTTGCCACGCGGAATAGCTGAAAGCCGCATTGGCGGATATGAATGATATATTGAAGAACCTTATTCTATGCAGATAGTGGCAAACTACTGGTTCACATTCTAGAATGCCACACCTTGGTGCGTCAAAGGGTAGTGATGGGAAACACAACATGAAAGAAAAGAAACCGATAGATAGCCATCAAGGATCGATAAATTTTAACTATTCGTTCAAAACTATAGGATTTTGTTATCAAGCTTCCAGGCTACTTAAAATCTAATACTTGATTCAGAAATCGAGGGAAGTACAATTTGGTTGAAAAACATCCGTTATGAAGTAATTTGCCGGGGAGATAGTGACTTGATTGAAACTTAAACTAGAGTTCAATGACAAAAGAAGGCGGTTCCTTTAGATTTTAGCCCGAATTAAAAACATCCGCGAGGTGGCGCATGCTTCATTATAGCTAAAAAATTCTAGAGAAGTTTGGAATCTACGGATCGGTTTTCAAAATACGGTGCCAATGCATTTTGCACTATGCTTGAAAAAACATCCGCCAGGTGGCGCTTTAGTCACGCTAACAAATCATTTCAAAGTAACTTATTGGGGAATCACATCCTTTACAAGTTCCATAATATTGTAGGGTTTTGTGGCAATGCGGAATGAAGTGAATAAAGAATCCCCTGGTGGGGCGCGGTTAGAGATATTTGGAAAATAAACGACGAATACTTTGAGGTTATTAGCGGCATTAGCTGCGACACCACCTTGCTTTAATTTGTGAATTTGACAAACGATAGCTCTAGCGGAAGATCGTAAGTCGTTCGTAACTCCATGGGAAAATTAGTGGTTTCCGACTGCTGATGAACTTTCTTTGTGCTGTTACAGGCTCGTAATGTATTGCAACCTTTAAGGGCCCATTGCTGATACTTAGCATAGACTTGACTTGGCTTGAGAACTGTCACTTACAGTTCTGTTAAATGTACATTGCATGTTACTGATTACTTAAAACTTAGCAACACTTAACTTGGCTTAAGCGCCAAATACACGACACGAACATTTCCGCGAACATTCCGCAATCTTGTTCGCAGCTTTTGGCCATACCCATACGAACTTTTGGACGAACATTTAAAAAATTTTTATTTTCCATTTTACTTTTCCGCGCACGTCTGTTCCGTTCAGAAATTACTACGATTATGAGCTATTTCGCCATACACGCACGAACAGTTCGCGCAAATGTTCGCCAAAAATTAAAATATTTTGATTTTTGGCGAACATTTGCGCGAACTGGCAAACACCACCATACACGACAGAAAAGGTCGCAGAAACATGACATAACGGGAATGTTCGCGGAAATGTTCGTGTCGTGTATTTGGCGCTTAAGAAGTCTGTTGAATTTTGATTTTCTATGTAAGTTCTAAGTGACGTTTACATTTTGAGTTGCCATTTGTTTGTTTCCATTTCATTTTGACATTTTGTCATAAAAGTTGACGTTTATTGAAAAATAAATTTCAACGCTGATTATGATGCCAGATTTTATGCGCCAAGTGGAGTATAATCGTGGCTAAGCTGCCAAGTTTACGCCAAGTCAAGTCAAGTCTATGCTAAGTATCAGTAATGGAGGCTTTAGTCTCTGGTAAGATTGTCAAGCACTAATAAAGACATTTTTTATGACTAACAATTTTCCACACAAAATCGCATACGATCTCGATCATTTTACTGTTGATCGCGCCAAACAGATGTCGATTCTCGTTCGTGGAGAAAACTGCTCGTCTCTATGAGTCGGTATCTTTTGAAAGTCAAAGTGGAAATGTATGATTTATATACTTGCGAAGTACACATGTACTGAAATGTTAATCAAATAGCGGTGCAACTATAAAAGAATAAAAAATGCGTCGGTTGTGTGCTCAGCTCCATATGGACATATGGAGCTATATTTTTTCGATTCACATAGCGCTGATTTCCTTAGTTAAAATCATTTTTTTCTCTTCTCTAAATTGAATGTTCTAATAAATTAAGCACTTGAGCACTTCACGGCGCACTTAAGTCACTTAGGCATACAAGCTCGCATATGTATGTACATGAGTTGGCTAAATAAAAGCCGTTTTGATTCATACGAACATACAATCAGGGATACAAACTGGGTTTGAACCGATTCTATGAAAGTATGGGAAGATAAAGACAAGCTATACTCCTTTTATCTACCACAAAATCTGGCGGACGACGAATGGCTTTAAGGCAGGGGTAATTTGCTGTAGGGATAAGAATGGGCACCTTGCAACCAACGTACAGAGCCTACTTGGTTTAGTCTAGCGTAGGTTGTTAAATACCGAAGCGAGTGCCAACAAACTAAGGAGGACTTAAGTGCGTTTTCGTAACTGAAAGGGTTTCTTTCGAAGAGGTTTTCTCCAGTCCTGATGAAGATGATAGAGTCATGTGTCACAAAGCACTGGAAGGAGTCTAAGTTTGGGCTTAGCAGCAATTTTTGTTGTAACCGCTCAAACCATACCCAAAGGTGATGCATATTGAAAAAATGTTCCGCCATCCCTTGCCAAATTCGTTTTGAAGAAAATCCTTTTTCGGTATTGTGCCATTTCTCATTCCGAAACTGCAGGGGAATGTTTCCGCTTCTAAAACCTTCTGTTACTTGCCAGCTGAGGCAGCGTTAAGCTTAGGAGTGGAAGGAATCTAAATTTAGGCTCAGCAACATGTTGTTGTTGTAACCGCTAAAACATTCCCCAAAGGTGATGCATATTGAAACAATTTTCCACCATCCCTTGCCAAATTTGTTTTGAAGACAACCCGGTGTTCGTATTGTGCAATTTCTCATTCAGAAGTCTCAGGGGAGTGCTTGTGGTATGAGCAAGCCTTTTCCCGATATTAATTCAGTACGAACCGCTTCTAAAATCTTCTGTTGCTAGCTAGCCTGGGCAGCATTCAGCTCTTTTGAGCGCCTTAAACCTGCTTTGTAGTCGACAAAGAGTTTGTGCATATAGGCTATAGTAGCATAAAGCTTCATGAGGATTTTGTTTATCATGAAAATGGGATCGTCTTTTTGGTGTCCTCCCCCACTTAAACTGCAACTGCAAAGGCATGCGCTCGACCGACCACATTTTGCAGTTGATGTATGCTCTTTACAATTCTTCGACGATGTGCTTTAAAACCTCGGTCGGTTATCTATGCTTTTCTATTCTTAGACGCTTCTACTTCGCCGCATTAGGGGGGACAGAATGTAAATTCCGTCATCAGGAATTGCGATATCGAGTTCGTCATTTACCTCACCTCATTTACGAGTTCGAGTTATGTTCCTGCAGGAATATGCTACGATCTTGAAACTTTCCGTGATTCAACAGTCTTTTTTTTGTAGCATTTTCGGTTATTATCTCTATAAGCCAGCATCCATCGCTCCTCGCTATAAAGTCGTTCGGCGTCATTGGTATAGAGCGCTATATGTAGCTTTATACGTATCTAGTCAGCTTCTACAAAACAACAACGCAGCTAATGCTGTTATAAATATGAATTCATACGTACACATGTTGAACAGATAATGCTCCGCTTAGCCCAGGTTCCTTACGGATAGAAGGGAAGAAGGTTCGACGTGGTCACGTCAGAGGATTCTCGAGATAGTCAGGCAAGTACCTTAATGGTGCGGGTTTCTAGAACGTGCTGGAATACTTTCGGCCTTTTTTCCCTCTTGATAAGCATTATGCTTATCCTCTGCATCAACCCGTTGGAATATGTAACACGTGCATGCTGAATTTTCTTACCGTAGGACCAAAATACCCATTATTTGTCCCCCTCCTCATTGCGCATAGACGCAGATAAATATTATATTAAACAACCTTGCCTTGATGCTTTTCTTGTCGAGACGCTAATTTGCAAGCATGACGATAGTACACATTTTCATTGGAAGTGGAGCGCCGAGATCGTAGATATCACACAGGTTGATAATGTCATCTTGCACCTTTATTTCCCCGAGTATATGAAATACGAAGTGAGACTCGGCCATTTGCTTTAACAAACGCCTTGTAAGCCTTACCTTCTTATGATCATCATAATTCTTAGGCGGAAACTTTGGCAGTATCGAACAAGTCGCTCCAGCTATGCATATTTCGCAATAACTGACGCCAATCGGGAGCACCAGTGGAGATCAAGTCTTCTTCCTCTGTCTCTCCAACCTGAGTGGAGTGAAATGCTTTCTTGGCTGGAGCGTCTTCGTCCATTCGCATAAAATGGCCTAGCCAGTGAGGCCTTCGCTACTCACCATCTACTCTCGACACCATCCACGATTCCGAGCCATATATCAGGACAGGTATAATGAGCGATTTGTAGCGCGCGATTTTTGTTCGTTCTTTGCTGCCTCCTCAATTGAAAAGTAAAGCATTATCCCAACAAACTGAAAGCACTCTATAAGTTTCTCATTATCCCTGTGCTGATTTATGGACCGAAACAATGGACGGTGTCGAGAGTAGATGGTATGGTAAAGTATTCGAGATTCGCGTTCGGTTTTGAAATGGTTTGTAGATCTGGATATGCTACACACAATATTGCTGACACCATAACTTGCTGGCTAGTTGCCACAATGTTGCCGCCAGTTGTTGGGCCTTTTTAAAATGTAGGCACCAACACTCTTGAAAGTACGCGTTCTCATGTGAACTCCCATACATACTCATATATATATGTATGCATTAAAAAAAATCATATATATAAATTGATAAGTTATCTTCATAAAATGATTCGCCGCTGTCGCTGAGGCTGCATTCTCATCTGCCAGATTGTCTCCCTTTGTCTTTGTGCCTACTTTTGCCTTCCTGCTTTTAATATGCTGGAACTCAAGGCTGAAAGGAAGTATTTAAAAGATCAAACTTTTTATAGAAAAAAAAATTCAAGATGCTAGCATATTAGACCGTACAAATAGACTATGGTTCTTAAGAGACTCCAACATTAGGAAGTTTTTGCTGTGTAGATAAAAAAGGCGGTCTATAAAAGGACGCGTATTTAATTTTTTTCTCGATAAGAACTAAACCTTATGATCACATAACAAATAAAAAATATTTATGAAAAATTGTTGTTGTTTTTATTTTCGCCCTTTCAAAAGTTAAACTGCAATCTAAAGGCCAGAGGTTGCCTAGAGCCCGAAAATTCTTTTTAATATAATTTACGAAAAATATTAAGGCAGTTGAGAGTATTGTATATATGGTATTTGAAATATTGCAAAAGCAAATATAAGCTACGGATCGCTATCAAATTTTTTAATTTAATGTTTTTTCTTTGCTCATTTTGTTTTGGATTGACAGTTGCTGACTTGCTATTCTATTTTGAGAAAATACATAACAGTTTTTGGTGTTGCGTATTTGCAATAACGTAGCAAATGTGTAGCCGAATATTTTGTTGCTGGTTTGTGTAAATATACCACACCAATTTGCAAGTGCAATGATACTAGACCCTCTGCGCAAAATCTTGAACTCCCTCTATTATAAAATCAACCAGTTTAGTAGCAAGGAATTCACTACACATCATTTAATACAGAATTTCGAGACAAAAAACGATTAATAGCGTTTTTTGTCTGAAATAAATTGTTGCCTAAATGGTAAAGCCTTAATAGAGTTACTCCTACCCCAGAAAATTTTCAACATTTATAGTGCATGCAAAGAACATAAATGGCTACCCCGTATATTAGCTGATTTTCACAAACGCGCTGTCAACGATAATAAAAATTCATTAGCAATTATTTCCTTCATTTCAATTTTCTTCGCTAAAAATGTGTGAAGTTACGAAAATAAATTGTCACGATCAGCTGGTTTTGCAGAGTTGCACTGCCACACCGCCATTTTATGCAGGGTAAAAGTGTAACGCTTTTGCGTTGCGAGCAGGCAACAATTCTCACACAAGAACGAAATACCCCGTAAAGGCGTTACCTGCTTTTTAGAATAGAACAAAATATATTTACATCCCTTGCGCGGCGTACAAAAAGCGTAACAATTTTGCCAGAAAAGAAAACGCTAAATAAATACTCCTTGGGTAATCACAAAAATGATACAGTCTAATGTACGTACCTATTTATTTCTTGTTTGATATCTCAATTTGCTACTTTTTATACGCTGACTTTTCTTTGATTTTCTTTAAGTGCATATTTTTTGTAAAAAAAAATCTCAAGTTGTTTCGTTTTAGTTGTGAGAATCGCGAAAGGGAATTTTTCCGCTTTGTGGTAATTATTAAATGTTGTACAACTTCTATAAGAATATAAAAAAAGCATAAAGCAAATAAATTAATTTTTAAAATAAACTAACAACAAAAAGCATATGACAAGTATTATGTGCATTTCAGAGCGGATTTTTCATACGAGCAATATTGCAGCTGCCCAGGGCCACCGTATCACGAGAGATTCCAAAAATATGAATGCAAAAAAATCGACTGTAGCTGAACTCAGAACCGTTCTGTTCGGGCCGGCCTTTTTGTTTTAGTCCTTTTAATGGACATATATCATTTTTCCAAGCCTTTTTCTTTCTTCGTATGCTATCACAAATGTATTTAATTTTGTATAATTTTTTGCTAATTAAATTTTTTTTCCTCGTTATTTATTGTAACAAGTAAGGAAGGCTAAGTTCGGGTGTAACCGAACATTACATACTCAGCTGAGAGCTTTGGCGACAAAATCAGGGAAAATCACCATTTAGCAAAATGAACCTAAGGTAACCCTGGAATATGTTTGTATGTCATGGGTTTCAAATGGAAGGTATTAAAGAGTATTTTAAAAGGGAGTGCGCGATAGTTCTATAGGTGGACGTCATTTTGGAATATCGCCATAAAGGTGGACCAGGGTGACTCTAGAATTTGTTTGTACGATATGGGTATCAAATGAAAGGTGTTAATGAGTATTTTAAAAGGGAGTGGGCCTTAGTTCTATGGTGGACGCCTTTTCGAGATATCGCCATAAAGGTGGACCAGGGGTGACTCTAGAATGTGTTTGTACTATATGGGTATCAAATGAAAGGTGTTAATGAGTATTTTAAAGGGCGTGGGCCTTAGTTCTATAGGTGGACGCCTTTTCGAGATATCGCCATAAAGGTGGACCAGGGGTGACTCTAGAATTTGTTTGTACGATATGGGTATCAAATGAAAGGTGTTAATGAGTATTTTAAAAGGGAGTGGGCCTTAGTTCTATAGGGTGGACGCCTTTTCGGAATATCGTTATAAAGTGGACCAGGGGTGACTCTAGAATGCGTTTGTACAATATGGGTATCAAACGAAAGGTGTTAATAAGTGTTTAAAAGGGAGTGGGCCTTAGTTCTATGGGTGGACGCCTTTTCGGGATATCGCCATAAACGTGGACCAGGGGTGACTCTAGAATGCGTTTGTACAATATGGGTATCAAATGAAAGGTGTTAATGAGTATTTTAAAAGGGCGTGGGCCTTAGTTCTATAGGTGTACGCCTTTTCGAGATATCGCCATAAAGGTGGACCAGGGGTGACTCTAGAATTAGTTTGTACGATATGGGTACAAATGAAAGGTGTTAATGAGTATTTTAAAAGGGAGTGGGCCTTAGTTCCATAGGTGGATGCCTTTTCGAGATATCGCCATAAAGGTGGGCCAGGTGTGACTCTAGAATTCGTTTGTACGATATGGGTATCAAATGAAAGGTGTTAATGAGTATTTTAAAAGGGCGTGGGCCTTAGTTCCATAGGTGGACGCCTTTTCGAGATATCGCCATAAAGGTGGACCAGGGGTGACTCTAGAATTCGTTTGTACGATATGGCTATCAAATGAAAGGTGTTAAAGAGTATTTTAAAAGGGCGTGGGCCTTAGTTCTATAGTTGGTCGCCTTTTCGAGATATCGCCATAAACGTGGACCAGGGGTGACTCTAGAATTCGTTTGTACAATATGGGTATCAAATGAAAGGTGTTAATGAGTATTTTAAAAGGGAGTGGGCCTTAGTTCCATAGGTGGATGCCTTTTCGAGATATTGCCATAAAGGTGGGCCAGGGGTGACTCTAGAATTCGTTTGTACGATATGGGTATCAAATGAAAGGTGTTAATGAGTATTTTAAAAAGGAGTGGGCCTTAGTTCTATATGTGGACGCCTTTCGAGATATCGCCATAAACTTGGACCAGGGGTGACTCTAGAATGTGTTTGTACGATATGGGTATCAAATTAAAGGTATTAGTGAGGGTTTTAAAAGGGAGTGGCCCTTAGTTGTATATGTGAAGGCGTTTTCGAGATATCGACCAAAATGTGGACCAGGGTGATCCAGAACTTCATCTGTCGGGTACCGCTAATTTATTTATATATGTAATACCACGAACAGTATTCCTTCCAAGATTCCAAGGGCTTTTGATTTCGCCCTGCAAAACTTTTTCATTTTCTTCTACTTAATATGGTAGGTGTCACACCCATTTTACCAAGTTTTTTCTAAAGTTATATTTTGCGTCAATAGACCAATACAATTACCATGTTTCATCCCTTTTTTCGTATTTGGTATATAATTATGGCATTTTTTTCATTTTTCGTAATTTTCGATATCGAAAAATTGGGCGTGGCCATAGTCGGATTTCGGCCATTTTTTACACCAATACGAAGTGAGTTCAGATAAGTACGTGAACTGAGTTTAGTAAAGATATATCGATTTTTGCTCAAGTTATCGTGTTAACGGCCGAGCGGAAGGACAGACGTCGACTGTGTATAAAAACTGGGCGTGGCTTCAACCGATTTCGCCGTTTCACAGAAAACAGTTATCGTCCTAGAATCTAAGCCCTACCAAATTTCACAAGGATTGGTAAATTTTTGTTCGACTTATGGCATTAAAAGTATCCTAGACAAATTAAATGAAAAAGGGCGGAGCCACGCCCATTTTGAAATTTTCTTTTATTTTTGTATTTTGTTGCACCATATCATTACTGGAGTTGAATGTTGGCATAATTTACTTATATACTGTAAAGATATTAACTTTCTTTTAAAATTTGAATTAAAAAAAAATTTTTTTAAAAAGTGGGCGTGGTCGTTCTCCGATTTTGCTAATTTTTATGTAAGCAGACATATAGTAATAAGAGTAACGTTCCTGCCAAATTTCATCATGATATCTTCAACGACTGCCAAATAACAGCTTGCAAAACTTCTAAATTACCTTCTTTTAAAAGTGGGCGGTGCCACGCCTATTGTCCAAAATTTTACCATTTTTCTATTCTGCGTCACAAGTTCAACTCACCTACCAAGTTTCATCGCTTAATCCGTATTTGGTAATGAATTATCGCACTTTTTCGATTTTTCGAAATTTTCGATATCGAAAAAGTGGGCGTGGTTATTGTCCGATATCGTTCATTTTAAATAGCGATCTGAGATGAGTGCCCAGGAACCTACATGACCAAATTTCATCAAGATACCTCAAAATTTACTCAAGTTATCGTGTTAACGGACAGACGGACGGACGGGCGACGGACATGGCTAAATCGATTTTTTTTCGATACTGATGATTTTGATATATGGAAGTCTATATCTATCTCGATTCCTTTATACCTGTACAACCAACCGTTATCCAATCAAAGTTAATATACTCTGTGAGCTCTGCTCAACTGAGTATAATTACGTTGGTGTCATGCGAATTTCAACTCTTTATATGAACAAACATTCTAAAAGTCTTGAAAACGATATAGGTCGTATTTTTCATTAAAAAAGTGGTCAATTTCGATACCATTCGCTGCCAAATCTTTCTAAATTTTCAAAACTATTGCAGAGGCTCAAAGAAAAAACAAAAACAAAACGTTTTTATAAATAATAATCTGTACAAAATCCCCCTTTCTCCTTGGTTTTGATCCCCCTGATGCAGGGATCGCCAAAAGCTTCTTATGGAAGCGTGACCACACCTACTTTGAAATCCAAAAATAAAAAAAAATGGCGACGTAGCTAGTAAAAAGTACATTGTAAAAAACTTCGAAAATTCATATTATAACAGTTTTTTAATATATCGATCGTTGCGCCACCTGGCGGCGATTTTTTTCATATGTTGCTTTCTATTCATGTATGTAATATGTGTTCCAATATTAGCCTAATCGGAGCACAGATACGATTTTTTGAAATATTTCGATCCATGCACCAACTAGTGGGAGTTTTTTTCAGAAGGCGATTTCTATTCCCGTATTTAATATGTGTTCCAAATATGAGCTTAATCGGAGTACAAATACGACTTTTTTAAATATTTCGTTCCATGCGCCACGTTTGTGCTCTGCCCTAATGTTGGCATATTGGATTCCAGAAGCAACGTTTATTCTAGATACAGATGCGAGCGGATATGCTATAGGAGGCGTTTTGTCACAACTGGTCGTTGGACAGGAGAAGGTATTTTGACCTTCGACTGCCAGCTGATTTGAAGCTTGGGATAGAGGCCGACACGGAGAGAAATACCGAGAAATCCACTGGTGTCTTGGAAGCAGAGATGAGAGAAATACACGATCTTGTAAGGCAACGAACAAATATTATGAGTGACAAGATGAAAGCCAGATATGATAAAGCAACCCACAACTAAAAAAAGGTATACAACCCACAACTAAAAAAAGGTTTGTTCCCGAAATTGCAGTGTAATTGGAAGGTCCGTACAAAGTTGTAAAATGGATCAACGATGTAGTTATCGCATACAAACAATGGGGAAACTAAGAGCCAAAATGAAAGTGGTTCATCTGGAAAGACTGGCAGGCGTTTAGATCAGGAAATTTTTCTGATTGGGTCGATCCGACTTAGGTGGAGGGCAGTGTGGCGAATCTTCACATCACTAAATAAATGCACAACACAAAAACATTAAAGCAAGCTACATAAACACATTAATAATCATTTACCCACATACATACAAGGCAACGAAGAGATAACTCACACACAGATGTAGTCATCAGCCGAAGTAGTACTCACGCATACACCCGCATATGGCTATAAGATAGACATAAACTACAAATATAGATGTATATAGCTAATGTATGATCAGAAATATTTTTGCTGAACTGCGAATGTGGTGGGGGTGAAACCATTGAAAATTAAAACACCCGTGATGTATGCTGTCGGGACTTCGAACTGTTTTATTAGTCAAGCAATGAAATTCATGAAGGTATGGCAAATATAGCACAAAGCACAATATGAAATATAACAATAGAGAGAATGGTCCTAGCTGTACATGACACATACATACATGTGTGTATAAGAGTAATTCAGTTACTTAAGGCTTACAATTTAAAGAACTCCAAGTTATGATATTTTAAATATGAGTAAATACAGTTGAGTCCATATACGTATATGTATGTAATATATACAACCCAGCATCAAGTTCAATATGACCAATGACCCACCATTACATCTTCTGTGACACGATGAAAGGTTGTATTTATGTATATGCCTGACCCAACATCCCGGCCCGTTGAAAGTATTTGCCAACTTTCAAGAGACTGGCAACAAAGCTAATTTATGTATATATAAATGTAAGGCGCGATAACCTCCGAAGAGATCTAAGGCCGAGCTTCTCTTCCAATTTGCGTCGTGCTCCTTTTGATTTTCCCTACAAATTGGCCGGACGGGACCTACATGTTTTATGCCGACTCCGAACGGCATCTGCAAGGCAGATGAGTTTTCACTGAGAGCTTTTCATGGCAGAAATACAATCGGAGCGCTTGCCAGACACTGCCGAGGGGCGACCCCGCTTAGAAAAATTTTCTTCTAATTGAAAATCTTATTTCTAAAATTTTGATGTTGCTTTGCCCGGGAGTTGAACCCAGGGCATACGGTGTGATAGGCGGAGCACGCTACCATCACACCACGGTGGCCGTGAATTATTCACTTTGCAGTACGAACGTCGGCAACGCGCACACGACCATCCTTACCAGCAGAGCTGATGAAGAATGAAATCATTTGCTTTTGAAATTAGAGCTTTTCTACAATCAGTATTTCACAATTTTTTCTTCATACGAGAATTATGCTTTAATTTTTTAATTCTACAATCATGCAGAGAAATAAGGATTTTCATTCAGCATCGCATGCAATTGAAAAGAATGCTAAATCAGACTGTAGAAATGTACTGAAATCAATGAGTGCACTCAGGTGATTTCACATTTATGGTGTGTGAACTCATGCATTCAATACCAATCACTTGCTACAAAAATGCGTAAATAGTACCTAAAATAGTACGAAAAATTTTTAAAATCCATTTTATGAAAGCTTAGTTTTAAAAATTGATTGAAAAAGTTGTTATGAAGATAATTAGCGTGAGAATTAAGCATGAAAATTTTAAAAATGTCGAGATATATTGAAAAAAAGTATCATTCCGGCAAGTTGAACATTCCTGTTTTTCATATTTTCAAAAAGTACTCTTACATTCAAATAAGTTCTACTACTATAGGTTTTTATGTATTCGTATGTATATGCATGCGCGCATACTAAGTTAATATTGAATTAGGTAAGCTTTAAAAAGAGGTTTTCTGACGGCACTTCATATTTCTTAAGAAATTTGGAGTCCCGAAAATGCTAGAATTTGTAGTAAAGGTGAAGTCTCTGAATTTACATCGTTAGCATTCATGTTTAGGCAATTGTCAAATAGAAATAAAAATTTATTCAAATAACTTTACACACCAAGCGCACCAGTAGGAAATAAGCGCATGTATGGCAAAGTTTCTGCAATGCTATCTAATGGGGATTTCCTTTCTTTCTTATTGTTACTATTTAATAATGTAACGATCACAAATTTTGTACAAAATGATGCTTTTTCGGACAATATTTTATTAAATAAGGACACAAACTTTCGGGAGAGCTGCAAAAATCATGCAATATTTATTCCAGAAAAGAACACAAACATGTCCACTACCAAGAGTGGGGTGGGATTTATAAGTTTGTTTCATAAACTTCACTCTTAAATTGAACAATTTAAGTCTAAGCACTTCCGCAGTACTACTTTTACAATTTTTTTGCATACTGCCGGCCCCGACCGTACACATTAATTCTGCTTAACCCTTTCCCCAACATTTTTTTCAGAAAAATATACGTACTTATTCTCAGTACTAAGATGTTGTTTTCATAATATAAACCAAAGTAGAAAATTATGATTCTTATTGTACGTTTTAGCACCACCAATTAAAGGACTTAAAGAATTCAAGCTTTTTATTACTTCTTTTTAAATGATCCCATCAAGTAAATGGAGCATTTAGAAAAATTTTCTTTTGAAAAAAAAGTGTTCGTAGCGGAAAGGGTTTTTTTTTATATATATTTTTTTATAGACGTTGTGACACCGCACTGCCCAAATGAAAGCAGGCTAATCCTGTTCATGTAAGGCAATGGTTTGTTAACCGTCGAAATCTAAAACTGCTCAGCTACAAAAAAACCCTCATCAGCTAAGTAAAATAAATGCCGTATTAGTAATATATATACAGACATATAATGGATAGAATTAGTAGAAAATGAATTCAATATGGTAATGAATACAGTTAGTTACTATTCAGAGAGGAAGGAACAGATTTCTTAATACAAAAAAGCGAGTCCGAAACATCAAATGTCCTAGAGTGGGAGATGTAATTCTGACACAAACAGCGGAAGGGCTCATTTAGTTGAAAATTTGACCTACAATATTTTAGGTAGAGAGGTTTAAGATGTCTTGAAGGCCGGCAAGGGACATTAAAGTTGTTTACTTCGCTCAACAGGAATGAGTTAGAGACCGAACCATTTAGGAATTTAATCATAAATACAAATCCAAGCATTTCCCTACGACTAGCAGGAAATCCCTTAAGGAGAAAGGTAAGAATTGTTTTTGGACTGATTCTAGCCGATCAATATGAACCTGGTAGCTCGGGTTCCAAATTATTTCACCATATTCTAATATCGGCCTGACTAATGTTGTAAAAAAGCTTTAGTAACATACGGGTCGCAGAATTCTTTATACCATCGCCTTACAAACGCCAGAATACCTCTAGCCTTATTAACAGTTGTAGTAATATGAAGGTTGAAGTTAAGTTTACTGTTAATATCAACACCAAGGTCTATAAAACTGTATACATACCTGTTCATGATTTTAATTGTTACCAGTGGAGGAAGCTGGCTGAAGTAATCTACATAAATTTGGATTTTTTAAGATTAAGTGGCATATAGTTGATGGTGCACCAATTGAGCAATGTATCCAAATCTGATTGTAAAATAGACCTTTCTTCGCTTGACGCATAGGATACAAAAAATTTACATGTTCCTTTGCGAGAGAAAACTAATTATTATTATTAACTTATTTATTAGGGCGAAATCCAAAATTTTCTTGCTAACATATTCTTGGAAAAGACACGGCGATATATATTGTATGAGCAATAACGTTTCCAATTGGGTAGGCACTCCAATATTGTACTTATGTCATTTAATGAAATTTCTTTATTTTTATAAATGTTTTTGCTTATGACAATAGAAAAAACTTCGCATCCAGACACAGTGTAGCATTTTCAACAAACATGAGATATAAAGAAAAAAGCTTATAGCCAGCTAACGTAATTAATAGTAATATAGTTACACTATTAACTGTTAATAAAAAACAAGTAAGGAAGGTTAAGTTCGGGTTTAACCGAACATTACATACTCAGTTGAGAGCTATGGTGGCAACATAAGGGAAAATAACCATGTAGGAAAATGAACCGAGGGTAACCCTGGAATGTGTTTGTATGACATGTGTATCAAATGAAAGGTATTAAAGAGTATTTTAAGAGGGAGTGGGCCATAGTTCTATAGGTGGACGCCATTTAGGGATATCGCCATAAAGGTGGATCAGGGTTGACTCTAGAATTTGTTTGTACTATATGGGTATCAAATGAAAGGTGTAAATGAGTATTTTAAAAGGGAGTGATCCTTATTTCCATAGGTAGACGCCGTTTCGTGATATCGCCATAAAGGGGACCAGGGGTGACTCTAGAATGTGTTTGTACTATATGGGTATCAAATGAAAGGTGTTAATGAGTATTTTAAGAGGGCGTGGGCCTTAGTTCTATATGTGGACGCCTTTTCGAGATATCGCCATAAAGGTGGACCAGTGGTGACTCTAGAATTTGTTTGTACTATATGGGTATCAAATGAAAGGTGTTAATGAGTATTTTAAAAGGGAGTGGGCCTTAGTTCTATAGGTGGACGCCTTTTCGGAATATCGTTATAAAAGTAGACCAGGGTTGACTCTAGAATGCGTTTGTACAATATGGGTATCAAACGAAAGGTGTTAATAAGTGTTTTAAAAGGGAGTGGGCCTTAGTTCTATGGGTGGACGCCTTTTCGGGATATCGCCATAAACGTGGACCAGAGGTGACTCTAGAATGCGTTTGTACAATATGGGTATCAAATGAAAGGTGTTAATGAGTATTTTAAAAGGACGTGGGCCTTAGTTCTATAGGTGTACGCCTTTTCGAGATATCGCCATAAAGGTGGACCAGGGGTAACTCTAGAATTCGTTTGTACGATATGGGTAACAAATGAAAGGTGTTAATGAGTATTTTAAAAGGGAGTGGGCCTTAGTTCCATAGGTGGATGCCTTTTCGAGATATCGCCATAAAGGTGGGCCAGGGGTGACTCTAGAATTCGTTTGTACGATATGGGTATCAAATGAAAGGTGTTAATGAGTATTTTAAAAGGGCGTGGGCCTTAGTTCTATAGGTGGACGCCTTTTCGAGATATCGCCATAAAGGTGGACCAGGGGTGACTCTAGAATTCGTTTGTACGATATGGGTATCAAATGAAAGGTGTTAAAGAGTATTTTAAAAGGGCGTGGGCCTTAGTTCTATAGTTGGTCGCCTTTTCGAGATATCGCCATAAAGGTGGGCCAGGGGTGACTCTAGAATTCGTTTGTACGATATGGGTATCAATGAAAGGCGTTAATGAGTATTTTAAAAAGGAGTGGGCCTTAGTTCTACATGTGGACGCCTTTTCGAGATATCGCCATAAACTTGGACCAGGGGTGACTCTAGAATGTGTTTGTACGATATGGGTATCAAATTAAAGGTATTAGTGAGGGTTTTAAAAGGGAGTGGCCCTTAGTTGTATATGTGAAAGCGTTTTCGAGATATCGACCAAAATGTGGACCAGGGTGATCCAGAACTTCATCTGTCGGGTACCGCTAATTTATTTATATAGGTAATACCACGAACAGTATTCCTTCCAAGATTCCAAGGGCTTTTGATTTCGCCCTGCAAAACTCTTTCATTTTCTTCTACTTAATATGGTAGGTGTCACACCCATTTTACCAAGTTTTTTTCTAAAGTTATATTTTGCGTCAACAGACCAATACAATTACCATGTTTCATCCCTTTTTTCGTATTTGGTATATAATTATGGCATTTTTTTCATTTTTCGTAATTTTCGATATCGAAAAATTGGGCGTGGCCATAGTCGGATTTCGGCCATTTTTTACACCAATACGAAGTGAGTTCAGATAATTACGTGAACTGAGTTTAGTAAATATATATCGATTTTAGCTCAAGTTATCGTGTTAACGGCCGAGCGGAAGGACAGACAGTCGACTGTGTATAAAAACTGGGCTTGGCTTCAACCGATTTCGCCGTTTCACAGAAAACAGTTATCGTCCTAGAATCTAAGCTCCTACCAAATTTCACAAGGATTGGTAAATTTTTGTTCGACTTATGGCATTAAAAGTATCCTAGACAAATTAAATGAAAAAGGGCGGAGCCACGCCCATTTTGAAATTTTCTTTTATTTTTGTATTTTGTTGCACCATATCATTACTGGAGTTGAATGTTGGCATAATTTACTTATATACTGTAAAGATATTAACTTTTCTTTTAAAATTTGAATTTAAAAAAAAATTTTTTTAAAAAGTGGGCGTGTTCGTTCTCCGATTTTGCTAATTTTTAGTAAGCAGACATATAGTAATAAGAGTAACGTTCCTGCCAAATTTCATCATGATATCTTCAACGACTGCCAAATAACAGCTTGCAAAACTTCTAAATTACCTTCTTTTAAAAGTGGGCGGTGCCACGCCTATTGTCCAAAATTTTACCATTTTTATATTCTGCGTCACAAGTTCAACTCACCTACCAAGTTTCATTGCTTAATCCGTATTTGGTAATGAATTATCGCACTTTTTCGATTTTTCGAAATTTTCGATATCGAAAAAGTGGGCGTGGTTATTGTCCGATATCGTTCATTTTAAATAGCGATCTGAGATGAGTGCCCAGGAACCTACATTGACCAAATTTCATCAAGATACATCAAAATTTACTCAAGTTATCGTGTTAACGGACAGACGGACGGACGGACGGACGGACATGGCTAAATCGATTTTTTTTCGATACTGATGATTTTGATATATCTATCTCGATTCCTTTATACCTGTACAACCAACCGTTATCCAATCAAAGTTAATATACTCTGTGAGCTCTGCTCAACTGAGTATAATTACGTTGGTGTCATGCGAATTTCAACTCTTTATATGAACAAACATTCTAAAAGTCTTGAAAACGATATAGGTCGTATTTTTCATTAAACAAGTAAGAACGGGACTGTCTTCGGCTGTGCCAAAGACTTCATACCTTTCATGAATGGGGCTGAACAATAATCTTATCCCGTTCGTAATCTCCGAATAATCGGATGTATAAGATAAGAAATATATAGCGAACAGATCTACATACCTTAACGATTTTTAAGATAAATATAAAATAAAAAACGGGTAGGTACTTTGTGTGGGATGCAAAGTTTCAGGTTTTTTGTGGTCTGCGTGTAAAAACTATGACTACGAATCACGTATTTCAAAATATATGACGAAAACGTAACTATTTGATCAAATTTGATGAATTTTGAAGATTCTAGCCGTAAAAAAGGGGTCAAAATGACAGTTTATATGAAGTATATAATATATATACGACCGATCTCTATGATTTTTTCAGACAACAATATATGCTATATACGTAAGCATTTTGTGAAATTTGAAGCTTCTAACTGTTAAAATGGGGCAGAAATTGCGCAAAGTTTCTTATCTGAACAATCGGTTGTATGAGATATATACTATGTGTACCACCGATCTCAATGATTTTTTCAGACATCAATATATGCTATACACGTAAGCAGTTGGTGAAATTTGAAGCTTCTAGCTGTTAAAATGGGGCCGAAATCGTAAAAAAAATATATATATACTATATATATATACTATATATACCATCATATATATATTATATATATCACCGATCTCTATGATTTTTTGACACAACAATACATACTATATACGTAAGCAATCGGTGAAATTTGAAGCTTATAACTGTTAAAATGGGGAAGAAATTGCGCAAAGTTTCTTATCTGAACAATCGGTTGTATGGGATATATACTATATATACCACCGGTATCTATGATTTTCTCAGACAACAATATATGCTATACACGTAAGCATTTGGTGAAATTTGAACATATCTAAACGATTTTTAAGATAAATATAAAATAAAAAATAGGTAGGTAATCTGTGTGAGGATGCAAAGCTTCACGTTTTTTGTGGTCTGCATGTAAAAACTATGGCTACGAATCACGTATTTCAAAAATATATGACGTAAACGTAACTATTTGATGAAATTTGATGAATCTTGAAGCTTCTAGCCGTAAAAAAGGGGTCAATATGACAGTTTATATGAAGTATATAATATATATACCACCGATCTCTATGATTTTTTCAGACAACAATATATGCTATATACGAAAGCATTTTGTGAAATTTGAAGCTTCTAACTGTTAAAACGGGGCAGAAATTGCGCAAAGTTTCTTATCTGAACAATCGGTTGTATGAGATATATATTATGTATATCACCGATCTCAATGATTTTTTCAGACATCAATATATGCTATATACGTAAGCAATCAGTGAAATTTGAAGCTTATAGCTGTTAAAATGGGGTAGAAATTGCGAAAAGTTTCTTATCTGAACAATCGGTTGTATGAGATATATACTATATATACAACCGATCTCTATGATTTTTTCAGACAACAATATATGCTATATACGTAAGCAATCGGTTAAATTTGAAGCTTATAGCTGTTAAAATGGGGTAGAAATTGCGAAAAGTTTCTTATCTGAACAATCGGTTGTATGAGATATATACTATATATACAACCGATCTCTATGATTTTTTCAGACAACAATATATGCTATATAAGTAAATATTCGGTGAAATTTGAAGCTTCTAGCTATTAAAATGGGGCAAAAATTTGCGAAAATATATATATATATACTATATATATATGCTATATATACCACCATATATATACTATATATACCACCGATCTTTATGATTTTTTCAGACAACAATATATGCTATATACGTAAGCATTCGCTGAAACTTGAAGCCTCTAGCTCTTAAAATAGGGCAGTAATTACGAAAAGTTCCTTATCTGAACAATCGGTTGTGGGGGATATATACTATATATACGACCGATCTCATAAATTTTTTCAGGCAACAATATGTTCAATATACGAAAGTATATGGTGAAGTTTGAAGCTTCAATCTGTTAAATTGGGTAAGATATTACAAAAATCCTCTTTTTCTGAAAAATCGGTCGTATGGAGGATATATGCTATAGTGGTCCGATCCGGTCGGTTCCGACAAATGTCTAATCGGACACCCAAATACACCTGCTCACCAAATTTTATCAAGATATCTCAAAAATTGAGGGACTAGTTTGCATACAAACAGACAGACGGACAGACGGACAGACGGACAGACGGACATGGCTAAAACAACTCAGCTCTTCAACCTGATTATTTCGGTATACTTAATGGTGGGTCTATCTATTTTCCTTTAAGGACTTACAATTTTCGGTTTCGTGACGAACTTAATATACCATTTCATTTTCATGAAAGGTATAAAAAGTGGTCAATTTCGATACCATTCGCTGCCAATCTTTCTAAATTTTCAAAACTATTGCAGAAGCTCAAAGAAAAAACAAAAACAAAAACGTTTTTATAAATAATAATCTGTACAAAATCCCCCTTTCTCCTTGGTTTTGATCCCCCTGATGCAGGGATCGCCCAAAGCTTCTTATGGAAGCGTGACCACACCTACTTTGAAATCCAAAAATAAAAAAAAATGGCGACGAAGCTAGTAAAAAGTACATTGTAAAAACTTCGAAAATTCATATTATAACAGTTTTTTAATATATCGGTCGTTGCGCCACCTGGCGGCGATTTTTTTCATATGTTGCTTTCTATTCATGTATGTAATATGTGTTCCAAATATTAGCCTAATCGGAGCACAGATACGATTTTTTGAAATATTTCGATCCATGCACCAACTAGTGGGAGTTTTTTTCAGAAGGCGATTTCTATTCCCGTATTTAATATGTGTTCCAAATATGAGCTTAATCGGAGTACAAATACGATTTTTTTAAATATTTCGTTCCATGCGCCACCTATCTGAAATTTTTGTCTTATTATTGCACTTTCATCGAGCTCTGAACCATATTCCAAGTTTCAAGCTTGCAGCTTATCGGGAAGTGACTTAGCTTTCGATTACAAAATTCTGTTGGCTACACAGAGTTAAGCTAAATAAAACCCTTTAAAAATAACGGCTATTATTTATTATATTCTATTAGATAAATGAGTGATAATCTTAAATTATTCTCTTAACTTCAAACTTTTCACTAATATGTATATTCCATATTCAATTTTTAATTTCAAAAGTAATTTTACACGAAATTATCGCAGTTCAGTTCCTAATGGGCACAGCAGAATACATTCCTATGCGATGCGCTTGCCTAAGCGTTTTACAAAAACAATTGCGTGAAAGCGCTTATGAGGTGACGACCGCTGCCCTGATGCCTTTAGGCTATTTGTACCAAGACGGGAAGCTTAGTCAATGCACAGAGACATCACACCCATAGATCTAGTGGAAAGTAACTATCAAATCTTGGTTTATTTTAAGTTATGCACACAATGCCGAAGACTTTGTAAATCGGAAAAATGTTTTTTTTAAATTTCAGAGTAGCTTGTTGTTTTTTTTTATTTAATTTTTACTTTTGTCTTATACTTTTATACATTGAAACATGCGTTACAGATGTTGTTGAATTTCGATACATAGGTATTTGCTAGTAACAGTATTCAAGACTGTCCCAGATGTGACTTTTACTTCATAAAGATATCAATAACATGCTCTAGTAAACGAATTCAAGTTACTTGTGCATGGTGAAATAGACAGAGGTCCAAAATTACAAAATATTTAATCACTTGGCTAGGCCACTCTGACATAATGTTTAAGGGCTAGCCGGGGGAGATTTCATCGGCAGCGTCTGTACACCTCTAGGTGCGGCTCCAAGCGGGCGTCTGGCTTGGAGCAAGCGGCTCGCTATATAAACGTGCCAAGTAATATTTTTACCCCCCACTGAGCGGGTTGTGCGCTGGGCTTGGGACCCGCCACGTAAAACCATACTCCAATGAAATATAACAACAAGCCTCGGATAAATACACTCTCTATTGATGACGACCATGGCAAAAGTTTGAAGGACAATGAATTGAGGGCATGTACCTGGAACGTCCGCTCTCTGAATGGGATTGGTGCAGATGCCCGGCTGGTTGATGTCCTCGTCAAAGCAAAATCTGACATCACCGCCATCCAAGAAATGCGTTGGACGAAGCAAGGAAGAAAGAAGATTAAAAATTGTGACATATATTGGAGTGGCCATACGAATAAGCGCAGTTTCGGCGTCGGATTCGTGGTGGGAGAGAGACTTTGTCGCCAAGTGCTGGCGTTCACGCCTGTGGAGGAGCGTCTCGCCGCTATCCGAATAAAAGCAAAATTTTTTAATATATCATTCATCTGCGCCCATGCGCCGACAGAGGAGAAAGACGATGAGGTGAAAGACACTTTTTATGAACAATTAGAACGCACATACGAGCGCTGCCCCCGTCATGATATAAAAGTCGTGCTTGGCGACTTTATCGCCAGGGTGGGCAAAGAAGGTGTTTTTGGCCCTACAGTCGGAAATTTCAGCATACACAATGAAACTTCTCCTAACGGACTGAGGCTGATTGACTTTGCAGGTGCTCGAAACATGGTCATATCCAGCACGAGGTTCATGCATAAATAGATACATCAAGCTACATGGCTGTCTCCTGATCGAAATACTCGCAACCAGATCGATCACGTTGTGATAGACGGACGGCATACCTCCAGTGTTTTAGATGTGCGCACGATCCGAGGACCTAACATCGACTCGGATCATTATCTCGTCGCAGCCAAAATACGCACCCGCCTCAGCGCGACTAAAACCAAGGAACAAAAAACACAGGAAAGCTAGATGTCGAAAAGCTTCAATCACAACAGACTGCCAATGATTTCGCAACTCGACTCTCACACCTGCTCTCTGAGAGCAGAATTCAGCCTGAAGGAATAGGGGAGTAGTGCGAGCATGTCTCTAAAGCACTTCGTACTGCCGCCGAGGAAAAAATTGGTTACCGGCAGCCACGAAAAAACAACTGGTACGATGAAGAATACCGCGTTGCCACCGAAAGAAAAGACGCTGCCTACAGGGCTACGTTAAAAGCGAGCGCGACAAGAGGAGTTTGTGAACGCTATCGTGAGTTGAAAAGGGAAGCGAGACGCCTTTTCAGGAAGAAAAAAGCAGAAGCAGAAAGGCGTGAGTGCGAGGAGCTTGAGCTGCTAGGCACCAGGAATAACGCCCGAAAATTCTACCAAAAAATACGGCGACAGACGGAAGGTTTTAAGACCGGGGCAAACTCCTGTAGGAATGAAAACGGCGACCTTGTAACTGATGTCCAGAGAGTGCTTATATTACGGAGGGAATACTTCTCTGCTCTCCTAAATGGAGGCAGCAATTCACCACGCAGAGATGAAGAACCCGATCCCGCAATCGATGATGATGGAATATATGTCCCCCGCCCGATTATGAAGAAGTTAGAATAGCAATAACCAGATTGGAAAACAACAAGGCCGTGGGCGCTGATGGATTGCCTGCGGAGCTATTCAAGTTTGGCGGCGAGGAGTTGGTAAGGCGCATGCAGCAGCTTCTTAGCAAAATATGGGCGGACGAAAGCATGCCCGACGGTTGGAATCTAAGTGTTCTTTGCCCTGTCCACAAGAAGGGGGATACTGCAAAATGCACCAACTATCGTGGAATCAGCCTTCTTAATATCGCATATAAGGTCCTTTCAAGTGTATTGTGCGAAAGATTGAAGCCCACCGTGAACCGGCTGATTGGACCTTATCAGTGCGGCTTCAGACCTGGTAACTCTACCATCGACCAGATTTTCACAATGCGCCAAATCTTGGAAAAAACCCGTGAAAAGAGAATCGACACACATCACTTCGTCGACTTTATAGCCGCCTTCGACAGCACGAAAAGGAGCTGCCTATATGCCGCTATGTCTGAATTTGGTTTCCCCGAAAAACGTATACGGCTGTGCAAAATGACGTTGAGCAACACCATCAGCTCAGTCAGTATTGGGAAGGACC
Source organism: Eurosta solidaginis (assembly GCA_029619165.1). NCBI lineage: Eukaryota > Metazoa > Arthropoda > Insecta > Diptera > Tephritidae > Eurosta > Eurosta solidaginis. The sequence continues at coordinate 38,790 of JARSSU010000720.1, forward strand.
TCTCCGAGCCGTTCGAAACTAAACGAGGTTTCAAACAGGGTGACCCCCTATCGTGCGATTTCTTTAATTTGATGCTGGAGAAAATTATACTAGCTGCAGAACTTAACCGCACTGGAACAATATACTATAAAAGCGTGCAATTACTGGCATATGCTGATGACATTGATATCATCGGCCTAAACACCCGCGCTGTTAGTTCTGCTTACTCCAAACTGGAAAAAGAAGCGGTAAAGATGGGTTTGATGGTGAATGAGGACAAAACGAAGTACCTGCTGTCATCGAGCAAAGAGTCAGCGCATATGCGCCTTGGAAACCACGCTACTGTTGGCAGCCATAATTCCGAAATAGTAAAAGACTTCGTTTATTTGGGAACCAGCATCAACACTAGCAACAACATCAGCACTGAAATCCAGCGAAGAATCAATCTTGCCAATAAATGCTACTTTAGACTAGGTAGGCAATTGAAAAGTAAAGTCCTCTCTTGGCGAACGAAAATCATACTCTACAAGTCACTTATCGTACCCGTCCTCCTATATTGGGCAGAAGCATGGACCATGACAACAGCAGATGAAGCGGCTTTGGGAGTGTTCGAGAGAAAAGTTCTTCGAAAGGTTATAGATTTATGGCGATAGCGAGTACCGGAGAAGATTTAATGATGAGCTGTACGAGCTATACGCAGACATCAACATAGTCCAGCGAATTAAAAGGCAGCGGCTGCGCTGGCTAGGCCATGTTATGCGAATGAATGATGATGCTCCGGCCAAGAAAGTGTTTCTATCGGAACCCGCCCATGGAAGCAGAGGTAGAGGGCGGCCCCCACTCCGTTGGAAGGACCAAGTGGAAAACGATTTAAACTCCCTTGGTGTGACCAATTGGCGCCGGTTGGCGGAGCGACTGGCGCGCCTTGTTGGACGGCCATAAACGTTTAGACGGTTAAGCGCCAATTAAGTAAGTAAGTAAGTAACCGGGGAAACAAATTTGTACTGGAAGCTATGGATTATTTCAGCAAATGGCCAGAGGTATACCCAATCCCAAATCAAGAAGCGGAAACAGTAGCAGAAGTGTTTATAAACAATTGGGTTGCAAGGTATGGTGTACTAATGGAGTTACATTCTGACCAAGGGAGAAAAATTGAATCAACTGTGTTCCAAGAAATGTGTAAGACATTGGGCATTCGAAAAACACGAACAACTGCATTGCATCCTCAGTCCGATGGTATGGTGGAACGTTTCACTAGAACCTTGAAGGAGCACTTAAGGAAAGTAGTGGACAAGTTCCATAAAGAGTGGGATACACATATCATTATTCTTGATGGCTTACCGATCGGCAGTCCATGAGAAAACGGGCCAAACCCCCGCAAAGGTAATTTTTGGCAATGACCTTAGACTGCCAGCTGATTTGGAGTTTGGGATAAATGCCGATGCGGAAGGAAATGCCAAGAAATCTACTGGTGTCTTGGGGAAAGAGATGAGGGAAATACACGATCTTGTAAGACAAAAAACCAAGATTATGAGTGACAAGATGAAAGCCAGATTGTGTGAACCCAAAATGCGGAGGTTCAGAATCCTCACAACATTTTAATAATTACTACACTTTATATGTACCTACTATGATTTGATTTTTATAATTTCTACATTAAATATGAATTATTACTCTGAATACTAATGATGGCTATGCTAAATACATAAATTTATGAATTATATTGAATGTTATACAAGCTAATGAATAATTTCTATACTTAAATACATACATACTTATTGCCTGAACATACGTTT
>JARSSU010000721.1:0-25347 GCA_029619165.1 Eurosta solidaginis
CAATCAGATAATTTTTACTCCATGTTGATGATTGTTCTGAATCGATTGGTGTTTTATTGGTTGATGGTTTGATAATGTCAAACAGTCGACATTTGGGACGGCCATGTTGTAAATAAGGTCGTGGAGGATTTAGTCGGTGATAATGCCAGGTTTCGCGAGGCGAAACCTACACTGTCAAAATTGCCCCTGGTTAACTTCGCATTGAATAACTTACTTACTTACTTATTTAATTGGCGCTTAACCGTCTAAACGGTTATGGCCGTCCAACAAGGCGCGCCAGTCGCTCCTTCGCTCCGCCAACCGGCGCCAATTGGTCACACTAAGGGAGTTTAAATCGTTTTCCACCTGGTCCTTCCAACGGAGTGGAGGCCGCCCTCTACCTCTGCTTCCATAGGCGGGTTCCGATAGAAACACTTTCTTGGCCGGAGCATCATCATTCATTCGCATAACATGGCCTAGCCAGCGCAGCCGCTGCGTTTTAATTCGCTGGACTATGTTGATGTCTGCTTATAGCTCGTACAGCTCATCATTAAATCTTCTTCGGTGCTCGCCATCGCCAACACGTAGAGGTCCATAAATCTTTCGAAGAACTTTTCTCTCGAACACTCCCAAAGCCGCTTCATCTGCTGTTGCCATGGTCCATGCTTCTGCCCCATATAGCAGGACGGGTACGATAAGTGACTTGTAGAGTATGATTTTCGTTCGCCGAGAGAGGACTTTACTTTTCAATTGCCTACCTAGTCCAAAGTAGCATTTATTGGCAAGATTGATTCTTCGCTGGATTTCAGTGCTGATGTTCATTGTGTGCATTGAATAACACAACAAGCATATCTCCCCGACTTTGTAGCTAGTGTAAGTGCATAAGTTTCAGAGGACTAGAGTGGGGAGGAAGGTGCTTTCCTGGATCCCATGGCAAGCCCCTCAACGAACCAGGAACTGTTTCCGAACAGCTTTTAGTTCATCACAATGAGCTTGATAACGTTAGCTCCATACGACACAAGCATATTCCAAAATAGATCATACTAACGATGTTAAAAAGGCCCTGCTAATAGAAAAATTAAATAAATGCAAGGCGCGGTAGCCTCCGAACAGATTTGAGGCTGAGTTTCTCTTCCAATTAGCGTCGTTCTCTCCTACAAATTAGGGGGACGGGACTCACATGTTTTACGCCGACTCCGAAAAGCTTTTCATGGCAGAAATACACTTGGAGTGTTTGCCAAATCACTGTAGAAAAGTTTATTTTAATTTAAAAAACTTGTTTCTGAAATTATTTTGAAGTTGCTTTGCCCGGACATGAAACCAGGATCCCCATTGTGGTAGGTGGAGCACACTACCACCACCACCACGTGGCGGCAGCCAATCTCTTGATGGATGCTGAGGTTTCTTTAGCATGTAATTTGAAGTCAAGTCTAGAGTCCATGGTTACACCTACGTCAGAGAAGATAGTAACTTGTTCTTTTTATATTGTCCTATGGTGTAGTTGTAAATATGCAATGTTTTCCTATTAAAATATAAAGTCTTGCATTTCTTCAAGTTTAGTTACATTGCGTTCACAGAGCATAAATCAACCAGGCTACATAGGTCGGCATGAAGGCATAATCTATGCCCTGGTGTATGCATGAGCACCAACAACTTAACATCATCGGCGTACATTAAAGGCTTAGATGACTCAAGATACTAGGGAGATCATTAATAAACAACAAGAATAAAAAGGCCCAAAGTGGCTTCCTTGCTCAACCGGTCAATATATGATGAAACTGAGAATGCCAATCGCTTTGTAATGATTGATTCGAAAACCTTTGGAATGACATGAAGTTCCACGATTTCTAAAAAGTTTGTGATACAAAAATTACTGCCAATTTAAAAAAGTGGAATGACAAATGACTCCTTTCAACTTGCAGAAAATATGTATCTCCTGTGTTTAGGCAGCTTTGAATATATTGAATGATGTATCGAACGAGTGCACAGTGGTCGGTTCCATAGGAAAAAAATAAAAAAAATCAAAGTGAAAAGTTTGTCACCAAATGTGTCCTTAGTATCTCTTATTAGAACTGTACTTTTAAGAATAGCTTCAAAAGTGAGGTTATGGTATTAGTTGGTTATTGCAGTGTGAGCAAGTTAAAAATAAAGTGCAAGTTTAAGCTATTTAAAAATGCATAAAATATCTTTGTATTGAAATAAATAAAAATGAATATTGAAGTCAAAGGTATTTACTTCATTCTGAAATAATTTTAGTGTGTTTAGCTTGTTGTGTTTTTTATACCTTTCATGAACATGAAATGGTATATTAACGTTGGTCCGATGTTTGTAACGTTGAGAAATATAGAAGATAGACTCATCACTAAGTATACCGAATTGATCAGGGCGACGAACTGAGTTGATATAGCTATGTCCGTCTGTCTGTTTGAACGCAAACTAATCTCTCTAATTTTGAGATATCTCAATGAAATTTGGCACAAGGATGTATTTTTGTATTATATTAGACATTTGTCGGATCCGGTAGGATCGGACCACTATACCATATATCTCCCATACAACCGATCGTTCAGATAAAACGATTTTGGTCATTGCTGCCGCAATTTAGAAAGTATAAACGTGAAACTCGCTGATATATACTTTAATATGTCATAGAACATTTTCTGAAAAAATCACTTTGATCGGAGCTATATATAGTATATATCCCTTACAACCGATCGTTCAGATAGAAAGATTTTTGGCCATTTCTCCCTTAATTTCCAATATAAAGACGTTGAACTTAGTGATATTTATTCTAATATACCATAGAAGATTTCCTGAAAAATCACTTTGATCGGACCTGTATATAGTATATATCCCATACAACCGATCGTTCAGATAGAAATTTTTAGATCGTTCAGATAGAATATTTTTAGCCATTCTCCCTTAATGTCTAATATAAAAACGTTGAACTAAGTGATATTTATTCTAATATACCATAGAAGATTTCCTGAAAAAATCACTTTGATCGGAGCTGTATATGGTATTTATCCCATACAACCGATCTTCAGATAGAAAGATTTTTGGCCATTTTTCCCTTAGTTTCCAATATAAAAACGTGAAACTCGGTGATGTATATTTTAATATATCATAGAAGAATTTCTGAAAAAATCACTTTGATCGGAGCTATATATGGTATTTATCCCATACAACCGATCGTTCAGATAGAAATATTTTTAGCCATTTCTCCCTTAATTTCTAATATAACAAGTAAGGAAGGCTAAGTTCGGGTGTAACCGAACATTACATACTCAGTTGAGAGCTATGGAGACAAAATAAGGAAAATCACCATGTAGGAAAATGAACCTAGGGTAACCCTGGAATGTGGTTGTATGACATGTGTATCAAATGGAAGGTATTAAAGAGTATTTTAAGAGAGAGTAGGCCATAGTTCTATGGACTGACGCCATTTAGGGATATCGCCATAAAGGTGGACCAGGGCTGACTATAGAATTTGTTTGTACGATATGGGTATCAAACGAAAGGTGTTACTGAGCATTTTAAGAGGGAGTGGGCCTTAGGTCTATCGGTGGACGCCTTTTCGAGATATCGCCATTAAGGTGGACCAGGGGTGACTCTAGAATATGTTTGTACGATATGGGTATCAATGAAAGCTGTTAATGAGTATTTTGAAAAGGAGTGATCCTTAGTTCCATAGGTGGACGCCGTTTCGAGATATCGCCATAAAGGTGGACCAGGGGTGTCTCTAGAATGTGTTTGTACGATATGGGAATCAAATGAAAGATGGTAATGAGTATTTTAAAAGGGAGTAATCCTTAGTTCTATAGGTGGACGCCCTTTTCGAGATATCGCCATAAAGGTGGACCAAGGGGTGACTCTAGAATGTTTGTACGATATGGGTATCAAACGAAAGGTGTTACTGAGCATTTAAGAGGGAGTGGGCATGAGGTCTATAGGTGGGACACCTTTTCGAGATATCGTCATTAGGGTGGCCAGGGGTGACTCTAGAATGTGTTTTTAAGAGGGAGTGGGCATTAGGTCTATAGGTGGACGCCTTTTCGAGATATCGCCATTAGGGTGGGCCAGGGGTGACTCTAGAATGTGTTTGTACGATATGGGTATCAAATGAAAGGTGGTAATGAGTATTTTAAAAGGGAGTAATCCTTAGTTCTATAGGTGGACGCCTTTTCGAGATATCGCCATAAAGGTGGACCAAGGGTGACTCTAGAATGTTTGTACGATATGGGTATCAAACGAAAGGTGTTACTGAGCATTTTAAGAGGGAGTGGGCATTAGGTCTATAGGTGGACGCCTTTTCGAGATATCGCCATTAGGGTGGGCCAGGGGTGACTCTAGAATGTGTTTGTACGATATGGGTATCAAATGAAAGGTGGTAATGAGTATTTTAAAAGGGAGTAATCCTTAGTTCTATAGGTGGACGCCTTTTCAAGATATCGCCATAAAGGTGGACCAAGGGTGACTCTAGAATGTTTGTACGATATGGGTATCAAACGAAAGGTGTTACTGAGCATTTTAAGAGGGAGTGGGCATTAGTCTATAGGTGGACGCCTTTTCGACATATCGCCATTAGGGTGGGCCAGGGGTGACTCTAGAATGTTTTGTAGGATATGGGTATCAAACGAAAGGTGTTACTGAGCATTTTAAGAGGGAGTGGACATTAGGTCTATAGGTGGACGCCTTTTCGAGATATCGCCATTAGGGTGGGCCAGGGGTGACTCTAGAATGTTTGTACGATAAGGGTATCAAACGAAAGGTGTTACTGAGCATTTTAAGAGGGAGTGGGCATTAGGTCTATAGGTGGACGCCTTTTCGAGATATCGCCATTAGGGTGGGCCAGGGGTGACTCTAGAATGATACGATATGGATATCAAATTAAAGGTATTAATGAGGGTTTTAAAAGCGAGTGGCCCTTAGATGTATATGTGAAGGCGTTCTCGCGATATCGACCAAAATGTGGACCAGGTGATCCAGAAAATCATCTGTCGGGTACTGCTAATTTATTTATATATGCAATACCACTAACAGTATTCCTGCCAAGATTCCAAGGGCTGTTGATTTCGCCTTGTAGAACTTTTTCATTTTCTTCTACTTAATATGGTAGGTGTCACACCCATTTTACAAAGTTTTTTCCAAAGTTATATTTTGCTTCAATAAACCAATCCAGTTACCATGTTTCATCCCTTTTTCGTATTTGGTATAGAATTATGGCATTTTTTTCATTTTTCGTAATTTTCGATATCGATAAAGTGGGCGTGGTTATGGTCGGATTTCGGCCATTTTTTATACCAAGATAAAGTGAGTTCAGATAAGTACGTGGCTAAGTTTAGTAAAGATATATCGTTTTTGCTCAAGTTATTGTGTTAACGGCCGAGCGGAAGGACAGACGGTGGTCTGTGTATAAAAACTGGGCGTGGCTTTCACCGATTTCGCCCATTTTCACAGAGAACAGTTACCGTCATAGAATCTATGCCCCTACCAAATTTGAGAAGGATTGGTAAATTTTTGTTCGACTTATGGCATTAAAAGTATTCTAGACAAACTAAATGAAAATGGGCGGAGCCACGCCCATTTTGAAATTTTCTTTTATTTTTGTATTTTGTTGCATCATATCATTACTGGAGTTGAATTTTGACTTAATTTACTTATATACAGTAAAGATATTAAATTTTTTGTTAAAATTTGAATTTTAAAAAATTTTTTTTAAAAAGTGAGCGTGTTCTTCATCCAATTTTGCTAATTTTTATTTAGCACATATATAGTAATAGTAGTAACGTTCCTGCCAAATTTCATCATGATAACGTCAACGACTGCCAAATTATAGCTTGCAAAACTTTTAATTACCTTCTTGTAAAAGTGGGCGGTGCCACGCCCATTGTCCAAAATCTTACTAATTTTCTATTCTGCGTCATAACGTCAACCCATCTACAAGTTTCATCGCTTTAACCGCCTTTGGCAATGAATTATCGCATTTTTTCGGTTTTTCGAAATTTTCGATATCGAAAAAGTGGGCGTGGTTATAGTCCGATATCGTTCATTTTAAATAGCGATCTGAGATGAGTGCCCAGGAATCTACATACCAAATTTCATCAAGATACCTCAAAATTTACTCAAGTTATCGTGTTAACGGACAGACGGACGGACGGACGGACGGACATGGCTCAATCAAATTTTTTTTCGATACTGATGATTTTGATATATGGAAGTCTATATCTATCTCGATTCCTTTATACCTGTACAACCAACCGTTATCCAATCAAAGTTAATATACTCTGTGAGCTCTGCTCAACTGAGTATAAAAACGTTGAACTAATTGATATTTATTCTAATATACCATAGAAGATTCCTGAAAAAATCACTTTGATCGGAGCTATATATAGTATATATCCCATACAACCGATAGAAAGATTTTTGACCATTTTTCCCTAGTTTCCAATATAAAAACGTGAAACTCGGTGATGTATATTTTAATATATCGTAGAAGATTTTCTGAAAAAATCACTTTGATCGGAGCTATATATGGTATATATCCCATACAACCGATCGTTCAGATAGAAATATTTTTAGCCATTTCTCCCTTAATTTCTAATATAAAAACGTTGAACTAAGTGATATTTATTCTAATATACCATAGAATATTTCCTGAAAAAAATCACTATGATCGGAGCTATATAAATTATATCCCATACAACAGATCGTTTAGATAGGGGGGTTTTTCCATTTTTTTATATTTATCTTAAAATCGTTAAGTATGTACATCTGTCACTATATATTTCTTATCTTATACAGCGCATTATTTGGAGATTACGAATGGGATAAGATTATTGTTGAGCCCCATTCGTGAAAGGTATGAAGTTTTCGGCACAGCCGAAGACAGTCCCGTCCTTACTTGTTTTATTTAAAATTTCAACTGTGCCTTTATTAGTGTTTATTTGCACAAAATATTTCAATTCGGTATTAGTTGGGTTCCTCACCGATTCTCACGTTGGGACTTATATATTGTTATTAGTCAAAGTTTTAGAATTCTAAAGTGCTGATATCGTCTGCCACTTCTGCCACTAACTATGTTTTGCGACAGTTTCTGATAGCATCACCCGGATAAATTATTATCGTAGTTATATGAGCTCACATGTAACATACGACATTATTTTATCCAGTCGACGATATGCAAATGTAAACTTTTGTGTTTTTGTTGTTTTGTTATTGTATGTATGTAAGATCATTAATAACTCGAATTTATTTATTAATGTTATTAAACATTGTAAATTGTATTTGTGCTATACATATCTTACCACTCCACATCTACTTATTGTTTGTATGCATTCGGTGAAAGTGGGTGGTTGTGGGTCGGTATGAAGGTATCACCCGCACAAATTGATATCTCTACTGGAAGTATTTTTGGTCACCAACTCCATATAAGACCGACCAGTGTGGAGTAGAAGAATATCCTGGCTAATTACCGGTGGTGTCACTCAGAACGGTACTGGTTTACTACCTAGACATCACAATTCCACAGTTAATGTAACTTTGTTTGTCATGCAAGTCCCAAAGACACCGGTACGGGGGAAAAAGTAATGTGCGGATACCAAGGAGGATCCCAAATGCCTGAAGAGTCATCCTCCTCTTGCCAATTAATCAAACCACCAACAGCAATTCTTTTACTGGGAGCACCTGATACCAAAAGTGGGAAATTTTACAGGAAATATGTTTGCATGAGTTGTGTGTTAGACACTACAAAAAGTTGCAGGTGTGCGAAAAGATCGCACTCAGACATGCCAAGGAATTTCTCCCTATGAAGGCCCACAGACCATTTACATAGTGAGGCGAAAATGTCAATGTTTCAATTTTTCATACATCCCATCCGTGACAATGAAATGTTGAACAGGTGATTTCTGCATAAATATCATAAACCCTGTCGTATCAGCTGAAAATAGTTTGCCTGCGTTTTAGAGTTCTAATAACAATTACAAAAACAAAAACAACAACATTTTGTGTAAATTAAACAAAATCCGTATATTTTAAGCTACCTTTAATTGGGTTCCTATGATTATATTCTTGTATTAAAACTGTATACAAAGCTCCCTCACAAACCAATCGATACACCTATTATCGCTCTACGTGCCAATGTTCATTTGCTCATTACCGTTAGTTACTCACAGTGGATTAATTAATGCCATTGTAGCAAAATTCGTAGCTATCAAAAACTAAAAGCAAAAACTTGTCAATAGAAAATGTGCATAATCCTATTTTTCATTTCACTAAATCCCAGGCGCTAGGCTATTTGGTCTTTTATTATACACTTACTTGTCAGTTTATTCAGCAATGTAGCTCTAGCAGCCACTAACTTTTTGACAGAGCCACTAAACACGTGTCTCTGCATTTTTGCGTCTGTCAATTAATAAATGAAATTTTTGAATATTTAACGCGATTTTGATTTAATTTACTTAACCAATGTTGATTCGCTTCTAAATTGTGTTGACACGCGGTTTGCGGGAAATATGGCGGAAAATTTGGCAAAAATTGTTAATATAATTGAAACGAGTGTCACGAATCCTGAAAATGATGAGGGCAGCATAATGCCGGGGGCAACCGACGCGTCTACAGTAGCAGCGACACCATCTACTTCGCTTAAAAGAGGCTCACGACTACAACAATCCAAGTATCCACTGGTCATTTGCCTCTTATCGTTTGCATGAAGCCGAAGAAATAATGGCACATAAACCAACTTTTCAGAACGTTGCATACGCTATATAATGGTTTTAATTTATATATGTGGGCCTATGCAGTTTGGGCTTTGTCCTTTCGATTTATCATATTTTCTTTTGGGACTCACGTATGCCGCCAGTGCATAAGAGTATGATACAAAAGAAGCCACTGGGTTATGGTTAAATGTACGGCAAGAAATGTGTTTGGAAAACTGTAAAGGGCTATGAATGTGTAATTTTAACTTAAAACAACAAAAAATTTTACAAAATTAAATGGATTATAAAAGCTTTTTAATTAGCTATAAAATGTGGTATCTGTTTCAATTACAAATATTGTGACTAGCACTTCTAGAATGATTGCATGTTTCGGTAAGTAACAGAAATTACACTTTAGCATAGACTTCAAAGCAAAAGTCAAAGCTTACTAACTCAATTAGTCTCAAGCACCTTCACATAACTTTCTAAAACAGTACTGACTGCCACCCCACACCAGGTTGTGAGCCCTTCCTAATACTATATTAACAACCGCAAGTACAACCCAATGAATTTAGCCGTGCTATGCCATTTCGTAAACGTTAGGCAGCAAATCACAGCCATGTGACGTTATATCTTTGTCACCAATTCGCTAAACGCTGCGCCGATTTGTATATGTCTACAAACATATTTAGCAGGGACCGAAAATAAAGGTATTTAAATTTAAGCTCAAGATGAAGGCTACATATTTAACTTATTGCATGGAAGACTAGCGCAACCCGTTGCTTGCATCGAAGACCAATACATTTCGTTTCGTTCACATATAAATTGAGTTACTCTGGAGACAAAAACGAATCTTTTTAATCTTCGAAAAGAAGCAAGTGAGTTTCCAGGTTTGGTCTTTTTTCAGAAGATGCGTAACCGTTACGGTCACTGATGTTTATGTAAATAACCTTCTGAATTGCACCGGCCAAACTATGCTATGAATGTTTCATGCCATCCAGGATCGGATTTGGATCTTTGAGGCACTGTGGCGAATCAATAATGGGTATCCGCAAAGAAGGTGGTTAGTTCATTTAATAAGTTGGTTTTGCCAATGTAGGTTCCTCCACGACCTTTTTAAAATTTGTAAACTTCTATATTAACTTAAAGGACACGGCCACGCCACAGGGCGGGGACCTGTATGTGGACGCTGGTCATCAACCAACTGCTCAGGTGGTAAGTGCCTGCCAATAATTAGCTCTTTGATGGATCGGGCACTGCGAGACATACAAACCTGGGCATCTATTGTATGGTTGAGCGCCAACGCCGAGAAGACGGATATGGTCTGGTTTACTAAGAGGCACAAGGTCCCAAATTGGCTAGAAAAGGTAACCCGCAGGAGAAACCTTCGAAAAAATATATTGAAACCATTTTTGATAGTAAGTTGTCGTAGAAACCCAACGTGGAGGAGGGAGTGAAGTGGGAAGTGTGGTTAGAAACCAATTATGACCATTAGGGCGGGTCAAATTGTATGGGGCTAAAAAACTTCAGGTGCACATCCAGTTTCTGAACCTATGGGTCATACTGAATAGTATTGTCCATGGGACCTTAGGTCTGAAATGAATTTCGAGCCTCCTAATTTTGTTAGAAAATATTTTTTTTTAGAAATTTTTATTATTATTTTTGTTAGAAATTATTTTGGGCTATTTAGAAATTTAATTTGCAATATGGAAAAGTAAAATATTCGGTCGATTTCCCCAAAAAGAAGCGATAAATTGCGAAAAATAGTAGGAAAGCGCCCTATAGCGACGAATATTTTAATTTTCCATATTGCAAATTCAATTTTTAATAGCCCAAAATACTTTCTAACAAAAATAGTAACAAAAATTTCTAAAAAAATATTTTCTAACAAAATTAGGCGGCTCGAAATTCATTTCAGACCTATTGTCCCATGGGCAATATTACTCAGTATGACCCATAGATTCAGAAAACTGGATGTGCCTTTTCAACAATAAATTTGACCCACCTAATGACCATTGTATGCAGAAGCCTTTCTAGCGGTTAGAGGAAGTTTTGCATAAGAATATTCCAAATATATAAGTATTTGTATAACACTTAACTTTCACATTATCTCAAAGGTAATTCCGCTACCTTAGCTTATGTTTTGCTGTCAAAGTTTTATTTTCCATAGTTTGGTAGCTTTGGCGGCCACCGTGGTGTGATGGTAGCGTGCTCGCGCCTACCACACCGGATGCTCTGGGTTCAAACCCCGGGCAAAGCAACATCAAAAATTTTAGAAATAAGGTTTTTCAATTAGAAGAAAATTTTTCTAAGCGGGGTCGCCCCTCGGCAGTGTTTGGTAAGCGCTCCGGGTGTATTTCTGCCATGAAAATCTCTCAGTGAAAACTCATCTGCCTTGCAGATGCCGTTCGGAGTCGGCATTAAAATCATGTAGGTCCGTCCGGCCAATTTGTAGGGAAAATCAAGAGGAGCACGACGCAAATTGGAAGAGAAGCTCGGCCTTAGATCTCTTCGGAGGTTATCGCGCCTTATATTTATTTATTTTTTATGGTAGCTTTGATTTGATTTGGCTTGTTTCATGTCTAACCTGCTAACACACTTTTCTAGTAGAAAGTTTCGTTCTTGTACATGAGGAAACCTTGCAACGACAAATCGATATAGATTAAGTTGTTGTTTTTGCGAAAGTACATTAATTGCGGGTGTGTGGATGTGTGCTTAGACATGCACGTTCTTTATTTACCGATCAATAGCGACAGTGACAAATTTAGCTAACTTATTTTGAAATTGTTTAAAATTGTGTTAAGGAGACAAGCTAAATCAAATAAAAAAATATTCTGGATAACTTTAAATGCTATCCAGACACATTTTAATACTATTCAATTTTCCAATGCAGTTCCGAGAAAAAAATAAATTTTTGTGTATTGCTTTAGGTTGGAATACTCGAAAACGTAAGATATCGGACATAAGCATTACCCAGTGGAAAGCCTCTTTAACGCCCCGATTCTGAGCGTTACCGGTAAAATAGTACCCAGAACATTATGTAACCGGATATCGTTACCAGTTTTTTATCCGCGATTCTGGCCAAGCGGTAACGCTGTCATCACCAAAAAACTCACCAGTGTCTGTGGAGAAATTTGAAAGGTAGTTTTCTTCGCTTTCACGGTTGCCACTTTGGTCCATTTGGACCAAAAATGGTCCCTTCCAACCCTATTTGGTCCGGTGGTCCTTTTCTTCAATTTTGGTCCTTTTTAGACAGTAGCACGACTGGTACTTTTCTTTCTTATTCAATCAGGTAAAAATTCACAATATTGCCCAAAAATTCGCCACCACTTTCGTTAGCCCCCATATAATTTTGAATTTACTTCAATGAAAATCTCGCCATAAAAAAATTGCTCAGTCAATAAAATGTACATCTATGTCCGTAAATAAATAAATAAATAAAATGTACCAGAACAATAACATTTCACCTAGGGTATAATTTATGCCAGGCATTAAAAAGAAAAAGTGTTGGCAAACACATTGTCGTTAAGTGTTGATGAAATAACCGATTAATCAAAAAAAACTCTTGTTTTATAATAATATTAGCTAAGTTTTTTTCTCACATCTATATACGTTTACGCTTAAACTTTATATGGACTGCTAAGCGACAAATACCTCTTAAATACACCTCTGAAAATGCTACGCATAAAATTAGTACTAATAAATTTCACGCATTATACTCAGATGTAACTGAAATATGTGTCTATGTTTCACCATCTGCACTAATTCTATGTATTCTATGCGCATCCACTATTTATCACAACTGATTCAGCTATATGTTATACTCAGAAATACAAACAGAGGGTTGTGTCTCCGCTTTTCGGTACACCCTGTGCTGTAACTAGTTGTTTAACCACTGTCGCTAGATGGATCTCCTAAGCATTATCTAAGCGAGGATAGGCTTTTTTTTCACGCGCAAACGAAACGTATACGCGTGTGAAAAAAACACGGCTATTAATAACGGCTAGATATTTTGATCCGTTATACAATACTATGTAAAATATATGAAAATAAAAATTGCTTCTCGCATAGCATAGCTTATGGCGAGCACTCTGCCGTGAGCCTAACACTTTCAAACTTTACACAAAGAAATTCCCTGCATTACTTCTCATTTGGCACGTTGATATTTAAATCTTTCTCACCCAGCTCAATAAGTTCAAGGAATTTCAGGACTATTGTGGTGTTAGCCACGCAAGGTAATTGAAAACTAAGTATCTTGGCGCAAGAAATATTTTAACTCGAAGACAGAAGGAAGCAAATGCAAAAGAGATTTGATTTCGGAAGAAATGTTTTGTATAAAATTATACCCGGTGCTAGCAGAGCTCCTGAGGACTGGGATCAAAATTCAAACTTACTTAATCTAGGCTCTGATATGAAGTTTAAACGTTAAGGGAAAAAGTAAGGGTCTAAAAATAGCACTAACAAAATTGACTAGTTTCATTTATGATTTACTGAGTTTCCACATACATAGTTCGGCAACACCAGTACGCAATTTTGAACCGTTTCAATGCTACAACAGCATAATGCTAGGACCAAGAGCTTTGTGACCAAAACTATGTTCACATCGTTTGGTTGGCGAAAGACATAGACTTATCCTATGTCAAAATATAGTACCATTTTTGTTTGTTTGTTCAGCTTGAATTAAAGGAAAGTCTTCACTATGTTTAGTAAAATTTTATATGGAAACATCCTAAAATGTTTGTATTTTATACTATAAAATAAAACAAAAATTTGTTCCTTTTTTCGATGAATTTTGGTTCCAAATGAAAACACGGTGTGGCGACCGTGTTCGCTTTACCGAAATTGTAGATACGAGGTTAACGAATAAACGAGACGATGTGTATATGCATATTATGCATGATAAGTTTGTACATAGGTATATTGTAATTTATTCTGTAAAAGTACATAATGTAAACAAATATGTATAGCAAGAGGCAACACTTTTTTACTATTATCTTTACTTATTTGCGCTTACAATTCTTTATTTTTCAGTTTTGCCTTTTTCTAAACAACAGCTGTTGTGTGGTTATTTCGATGTAACCACCTACTTTTGTGGGTAAAAAATTATCCGGCTACTTTCGCGGTTAGAATACCAAAAGGGTGTAAAAGTTGCCACATGATTTCGTTACCGTGGTGAAGGATGTTGTTACCACACTAGAATCGGGGCGTAAGACGCTAATATTAGCTTATAAAAGAATGTGACGTATACTCCCCGGTGTCCGTCTGTTCAGGTAGTATGGATAAATTTGCGTGGAAATTAGTGGTTTTAAGCAAACCATTATCATGTAACAACTCCGATTTTAAAGATATTTTGAAGTGATTGCCGATTGCTATCAAAAATTGAGTACAAAATGCATAAGCTCCATTAAGAACCATAATTTCCAATTTGTATACCCAGCTGAAATTGTACACAGGGTATTATAACTTTGATTGGATAACGGTTGGTTGTACAGGTACAAAAGAATCGAGATAGATATAGACTTCCATATGTATATCAAAGTCATCAGTATCGAAAAAAAAATTGATTAAGCCATGTCCGTCCGTCCTTCTGTTAACACGATAACTTTAGTAGATATTGAGATATCTTCCCCAAATTCGGTATACGGACTTATCTGGACCCAAAATAGATTCCTATTGAAAATGAGCGAAATCTTCACTTTTCGATATCGAAAATGTATAAAATGGAAAGAGTTAGATAATTCAACAAGTAAGAAAGCTAAGTCGGGTGTAACCGAACATTACACACTCAGCTGAGAGCTTTGGAGACAATATAAGGGAAAATCACCATTTAGGAAAATGAGCCTAGGGTAACCCTGGAATGTGTTTTGTGTGACATGGGTATCAAATGGAAGGTATAAAGAGTATTTTAAAAGGGAGTGGACCATAGTTCTATAGGTGGACGCCATTTCGGGATATTGCCATAAAGGTTGGCCAGGGGTGACTCTAGAATGCGTTTGTACGATATGGGTATCAAAGAAAGGTGCTAATAAGTATTTTAAAAGGGAGGGGCCTTAGTTCTATAGGTGACGCCTTTTCGAGATATCGCCATAAAGGTGGACCAGGGGTGACTCTAGAACGCGTTTGAACGATGTGGGTGTCAAATGAAAGGTGTTAATGATTACTTAAAAGGGAGTAGGCCTTAGTTCTATAGGTGGACGCGTTTCGAGATATCGCCATAAAGGTGGACCAGGGTGACTCTAGAATGTGTTTGAACGCTATGGGTATCAAAGAAAGGTGCTAATAAGTATTTTAAAAGGGAGGTGGGCCTTAGTCTATAGGTGGACGCCTTTTCGAGATATCGCCATAAAGGTGGACACAGGGGTGACTCTAGAACGTGTTTGACGATATGGGTGTCAAATGAAAAGTGTTAATTGATTACTTAAAAGGGAGTAGGCCTAGTTCTATAGGTGGACGCGTTTTCGAGATATCGCCATAAAAGGTGGACCAGGGGTGACTCTAGAATGTGTTTGAACGATATGGGTATCAAAGAAAGGTGCTAATAAGTATTTTAAAGGGAGTAGGCCTTAGTTCTATAGGTGGACGCCTTTTCGAGATATCGCCATAAAGGTGGGACCAGGGGTGACTCTAGAACGTGTTTGAACGATATGGGTGTCAAATGAAAGGTGTTAATGATTACTTAAAAGGGAGTAGGCCTTAGTCTATAGGTGGACCGCGTTTTCGAGATATCGCCATAAAGGTGGACCAGGGCGTGACTCTATAATGTGTTTGAACGATATGGGTATCAAAGAAAGTGCTAATAAGTATTTTAAAGGGAGTGGGCCTTAGTCTATAGTTGGACGCCTTTTTCGAGATATCGCCATAAAGGTGGACCAGGGGTGACTCTAGAACGTGTTTGAACGATATGGGTGTCAAATGAAAAGTGTTAATGATTACTTAAAGGGAGTAGGCCTTAGTTCTATAGGTGGACGCGTTTTCGAGATATCGCCATAAAGGTGGACCAGGGGTGACTATAATGTGTTTGTATGATATGGGTATCAAACTAAAGGTATTAATGAAGTTTTAAAAGGGAGTGGCCCTTAGTTGTATATGTGGAGGCGTTTTCGAGATATCCACCACAATGTGCACCAGGGTGACCCAGAATTTATTTATATATGTAATACCACGAACGTATTCCTGCCAAGATTCCAAGGGCTTTTGATTTCGCCCAGCAGAACTTTTTCATTTTTTCCTACTTAATATGGTAGGTGTCACACCCATTTACAAAGTTTTATCTAGAGTTATATTTTGCGTCAATAACCAATCCAATTACCATGTTTCATCCTTTTTTTTTCGTATTTAGTATAGAATTATGGCATTTTTTGAATTTTTCGTAATTTTCGATATCGAAAAAGTGGGCTTGGTCATAGTCGAATTTCGGCCATTTTTTATACCAAGGTAAAGTGAGTTCAGATAAGTACGTGAACTAAGTTTAGTACAGATATATCGATTTTTGCTCAAGTTATCGTGTTAACGGCGAGCGGAAGGAAAGACAGTCGACTGTGTCTAAAAACTGTGCGTGGCTTCAACCTATTTCGCCCATTTTCACAGAAAACAGTTATCGTTCCAGAATCTAAGCCCCTACCAATTGCGCAAGGATTGGTAAATTTTTGTTCGACTTATGGCATTTAAAAGTATTCTAGACGAATTAAATGAAAACGGGCGGAGCCACGCCCATTTGAAATTTTTCTTTTATTTTTGTATTTTGTTGGAGTTGAATTTTGACATAATTTACTTATATACTGCAAAGATGTTAAATTTTTTGTTAAAATTTTACTTAAATTTTTTTTTCTTAAAAAGTGTTCGTCATCCGATTTTGCTAATTTTATTTACCTCACATATAATAATTGGAGTAACGTTCCTGCCAAATTTCATCATTATATCTTCAACTATTGCCGAATTTATAGCTTGAAAAACTTTTAAATTACCTTCTTTTAAAAGTGGGCGGCGCCACGCCATTGTCCAAAATTTTACTAGTCCGATTTCGATCATTTTTAATAGCGATCTGAGATGAGTACCCAGGAACCTACATAACAAATTTCATCAAAATACCCCAAAATTACCCAAGTATCGTGTTAACGGACAGGCGGACGGACGGACATGGCTATAATGAATTTCTTTTTTTCGCCGACATTTGATATATAAAAGTCTATATCTATCTCGGTTAGTTTATGCCGTTACGGATTACCGTTATGCGAACAAAATTAATATACTCTGTGCGCTCTGCTTAGCTGAGTGTTTAAAAACCGCTATGCTAATGAAATTTTGTAGGTGGATTGGTTTTATGACGTAAAACACAAATTTGGAAGTTTAGCAAGACGTAAATCAATAGCCGTTAAAGATATTACATTAAAATTTAACAGCAAACTCACCTTAAAATCAGCAGCATTTGCCATAAAACTTATCCTTCAATAGAACTGCGAGCTCACATAAAAATTTGCTAATACCTTCGCCAACAATATTTCCCAAATTATTTAATAAATTTAAATTAATAAAGCAATAAGGGCATCTAAGTATTCCTTTCCCCAGTCCAGAAGAAGGGTGATACTGCAAACTGCACCAACTATCGCAGAATCAGCCTTCTTAATATCGCATATAAGGTCCTGTCAAGTTTATTGTGCGAGAGATTGAAGACAACCGTGACGCGGCTAATTGGACCTTATCAGTGCGACCTTCAGGCGACCTGGTAAATCTACCATCGACCAGATGTTCACAATGCGCCAAGTCTTGGAAAACCCGAGAAAAAAGAATCGACACACGTCACCTCTTCCTTGATTTTAGAGCCACCTTTGACAGCACGAAAAGGAGCTGCCTATATGCCGCTATGTTTGGATTTGGTTTTCCCGCAAAACTTATACGACTGTACAAAATTGCTTCGAGCAACACCATCAGCTCAGTCAGAGTTGGGGAGGACCTGTCGAGACGTTCGAAACTAAACGAGGTTTCAGACAGGGTGACAGACTTTAATTTGATGCTGGAGGAAAAAATTCAATTCAATAGAAAAACCTCATTTCAGTAAAAAAAAATCTAGTCAAAAATGTTCTGAGAACCTGCCAGTGAATTTTTATCTTATTTTAAGGAAACAGAAGTTCTGTTTGCGAGTTCGTTAGCTTACAAATATTTTACTGCGAATTTGCCCCAAAATTTTGGTTCGAATTTGCTTTAGGATTAGCCAGCTAATTCTTAGTGGATCAAACATATACCGTTAATTAGCAATAAATGTCAAGGCTGTCAAAATTCGCCCATGTGATTAAAAAATAAAAATAAATGTAAGGCGCGATAACCTCAGAAGATATCTAAGGCCGAGCTTCTCTTCCAATTTGCGTCGTGCTCCTCTTGATTTTCCCTACAAATTGCCGGACGGGACCTACATGATTTTATGCCGACTCCGAACGGCATCTGCAAGGCAGATTAGTTTTCACTGAGAGCTTTTCATGGCAGAAATACACCCGGAGCGCTTGCCAAACACTGCCGAGGGGCGACCCCGCTTAGAAAAATTTTCTTCTAATTGAAAAACCTTATTTCTAAAAATTTTTTTTTGATGTTGTTTTGCCCGGGGTTTGAACCCAGGGCATCGGTGTGGTAGGCGGAGCACGCTACCATCACACCACGGTGGCCGGTGCGTTCGTATTAGTCTACAAATTAACTGTCACCCCCAAGGTGACCTTAAAATTTACATACGAATCAGCATTCACATCAAAATACAAATTCGATGTAAAGATCGCCATTTTTAACCTTGAAAATATGATTCGTCTTATCTTCCTTCTCCCTCAATTTTTTCTTCATCATTCTCTCTTATTTTTGTTTTGATAAAATTTATATGTACAACTGTCTCTAATCGTCTCGAAATATATTTCTTAGCATTAATCTATAATTATAGAACATCGCCTCCACAGCGGTCTGATATTATATTTTCAGCCTCTTTGTACAGGTGAGCTGATTACCAATTCGTGCCCGGTTATGTTTGTTATTGGGTGAGCTAGAAATCCACTTCCCTGTGCGATCGTAACCGGATACTCCGGGATAAATCGATGAGTACAGCAAACCTTTGTTGAGTTATTCCACCTTGGCTGACATTTTTTTGTACTGTCTTCTCGTGCTTCGGAGCAGGCATCGACGCTACGCTGACCTTATGTCAAGTATCGATATCATGACTCTGACTTCTTCCTGCTTGAAGTAGTTTCTCTCTTTCTATCTCGCAACTGTGGTATATGTTACGTGAGCACGATTGCTCGCTGTTGAATTCTACAGGTTTTGGGCACTTTGAGGTGCAGTACTCCATCATTTGAGTGAAGTAGGCCGGTATATTCTGTCCACAAAAACATATTTCGGGCTTGGCTCAAGCATCTGACAAGCAGTGTGTGGACTTACTGCTAGGGTCTCCTGTCCTTTTCAAATTTCGCCAAGATCGATTTAATACTTTTGATGGCCAAAGGAAAACACACACAAACACTTACTTTTATACGATACTATCTATCCCTTCAAATTAGAGCAAATTCATTACGAGTTCCTTCAGCAAAAGCTTTATATTTCTTACCTATGCTTAAGGTCTTAGACTAAATATAGCCCCCAACAGCCTTTAAACTCTTGAATATGATAATGAAATTACGTTTGCAAACAATTTTTACTAGTTTATATACACATGTGTATATGTATATGTATACGTCTCAGCACTATAATCCATTTATTAGTTTGTTAATTCATTCTCACCTTAATCACTTTCCTCCATCACATTTCCGTTGTGTGCAAACACAAAACTTCCTGCGCTCGTTGCTATAGCAGCGCTCAACTTACATACATACATACATAACTACATACTCGTAAATCATAAACAAAATCCTTCAACATACTTGTTTACCGACAGCTAGAGGATACGCAGTAAATAAGCCCTCTGCTACAGGGATTAAGTCGGGAAGGATTGGGGCGAATACGAACGGAGGGCTCAAATAAGCATAAATCGCACCAAAAAGATTAATCCGATAACCAATAAATACGCCTTTTCTACCAGCGGACTATGCTGACCGACCTTGCTTTGGTGATAAGTGGTGAAAGTTTCCAAAAAACGCTGCTGCGATATGATTGCAGGTGGAAATTAAGATAGGGTCGAACATGGGCCGTTGATAATGGTCGGGTGTAAACCCAAATTTAAAAATGGAGCTGGTGCATCTTTACGAGGAGGTATAAGAGACCAACGTGCAATTACAATTCTTATTCTTCATGCAACCATCTTCCAAAAGCATTTTCATGTCTTGGGCCCAAAACAAAACGCCAAAAAAAAGTGCCACCGGTATAAATTAAGTATGGAGATGCAACGTACACGCCGATTAAGCAAAACTGTCATCTTGGTGCATGGTCACAAAAAACACTTAGGATTACGTCTTTGTGTTATGCAGGTGGAGATGATATGGACACAAAGGGCGGTAAACAGCAAACAATTACGGGAACGTGTTCCGTAAGGCCACGGTTGCTCTCTACTATCATGTAAAGGGGCAATTGGAAGGAACATGGTGTATGTCCACCATGCTAGTACATTTGATTTTGTGTATTAAACCCACGGCAATTTATGTTCTATTGAAACTTCAAATCTAAGCGAAAAAGTCATTTCTGATTAAGGCTCCCAAATTTATATCAATGCTTTAAACGGAGGGTCCTGCGAAGGCAAGGGGCTACAGATCTGGTTGGTGTGACACGCGCTGCACCTGAAAGAGATAAATCCTCGACAGTTAACGAAGCTTTGCTCATTTGGCCTAATACAAAGATTGGTGATAGTATCGAGGGTATTCCATCCCATTAGATCGACCAATGATCGTTGTCGAACCGACACCCCTTTAGAATATGTGGCTGACACTATGGTCTTATTCTTTCTTTTTCTAGCTTTCCGAAAGAAACGTTTGCTCAGAGGAGCCAAGTGTTCCTTGTCCAACAACGCATCGAAATCAGATGGCCACCAACCAAAAAAATGAACAATGTAAATAACTAGAAATCAGATTTACCCATATAGATATAGTAGGCATTAAATAGGCAGCTATCACGGATGCATGAGATTGTTTGAAAAACTGAACCACATAAAAAAGCAGTCCCGCGTCACTTTTTGGTTTCCAAAAAACAATGCTACTGATAAATTTCTACGACAGATATCTGCCATACCTTCTTATGCAAAAAATTGAGTAGGCACAGATTCTCTGCAAACCCGACATATCTCAATCGTGGATTTAACCCTAGTGTTGATTATTCGAGATTTTATTAAATTTCCTGTGGAATAAAGTATGAACCATGTACTGCGATATGACTCGGACTTGGGAGAAAAAAATAAACAGACAGATTAAGGAGGAATACAATAAAAAACAAAGATTTTCAGAAAGAATATCACTAAGATTAGGGTAAAGAAACAAGAGTGGTCGTTTATTTTTTGTGGTGGGTGATCATTGTTTAATTAGAGTGATTTGTCACGGAAGAGAAAGATTTTTCGAAATTTTCATGCCATTTTGTTTCTCAGAATAGAAGAAAATAAGTACACATAAAAAGATCGATTTGTCAATATTCAGGACCTATCAGTACTAGAGATCACACTGTAGAGTAATATAATCTCACACAGAGGCGCCCTCGGAGTTGCGGCCTATAAATAGATGCCTGTTGACTGCCCTTAGGGAGGAAGAAGTCATCTACTTACAGGAAACAGTGGGTACATTTACTGATCACAGGACTACAGACAAGTCAGGCAAGCACCCACTGAACAGATTTTTTAATTTATTTTATTTAGCCCTTAAAATAAAGAGAATCTTACTCATATTTCTTTTGTTTTTGTTTGTTCTTTATTGTCCCGGAAAGAAATAATGTAGTACACAATTTCAAGAGGAAAAACACATAACTTTAAAAAAGATAAAAAAAAGATATGGATGCCAATATAACGTGTGTCAGCAAGACTTCAGTTCTTTTTGAAAAAACAGTGGATGGTGCTAGAATTTTGAAAAAAACACAAAAAAAACAGGTCTTAGTCTGAACATGGTTTTGTTATTTAATATGACATCAATTGCGATAACTTTTTTTTGAGTTGGAATTGGGAGTGAAGACAAAAAAAAATTCGGTGAAAAAAAAGAATCTCTTCCTGGGGGAAAAACGTCTTTCATACGGGGTTCTTGAGAGACATATCAGAAACAGAGTAAAATGAAGTAAACAAACTTTCACGCCAAAGTTCTATGAGAAGGCGGGATTAGGCTGGTATGGCGGCCTTCAAAATTAATTGCGCTTTCGAGTGAACCGTTAGGTCGAAATGTTGGGCATGCGACCTGAAGAATCGTACCTGCACCATATGTAAGCCATCCGCTTACCAAAGCTCAGAAAGATGAGGTGACTAAAAATCAGTTAAATTAATGTGACACATGATATGGTTTTGCTCGTTGACGTTTACCCAATGGCAAGAAATGGAGTTTGATGTAGTAATCGTACTTGATTTACGAACATGTTAGTAGGAAAAAAAATTAGCAGGCAATGCTATCCTTTAACTCTTTATCAATTAAGATTTTCTTTGTGTAGGTTATTTTAAGAGTATGAGCATATACAAATGCAAAAAAAAAGTATAACATATAGAAAAGACCATAAGAAGGCATGACAACAAAAGAGGAAACCATCTCATGTTTAAACTGCACACTGTTATTGGGATAGGAAAGGCTGCAGGACATCACTACAAGACTATAGGAAATTTAAGAAACTCCCGCTGTAAAAAATTGTTAGAATCGATCATATTTTTTATGTCGAGAATGTCACAGCACGATAAGGCTTATGTCAGGAAAATGATGTACAAAAGTTTTCTGAGATGGGCAACTAGAGAGTGTTACATAATAGTAATGATTCATGTTTACTGAGTAGTAAAGTTAGATTGGATTGTGAACAAAAAATACTACGCGAGACGACTTAAGGCTTCCGTACTACTTATATAATGAAGCTAAATACTGGACCGAACGAGTTTTAGGTAAACTTCGAATGGTCAGATAACAATTACACCCCCGTAGAGTAGCAGGTATACACAATATTAAAGTTTCGTGACTAGAGCTCAAGCTTCGTAAAGAGTCTGTGTTATAAGTGAGACCTATCCGGCGTGTCGTTATCCAGTCAGATGTGTCGCTACGTATACACCTTCGTTTCCCCCCCCCACACACATCTTATACCTTCTAACAGAATCCGGCATATTAATTCTTACATTCTCCCCTAGATTTCCCCCCACCCCGTCCTCTCTCCCCCCTCCCCCCTCTTCCCCCCTTTTTTTTTTCTTCCTTCACTAACCTTCTAACAAAATCAAGTATAAAGGGGTTCCCGAAAGGGCGCGCGCGCTCTAAAATCCCCAGCATTCTCGGACCTTGTGTTGGAACCTGTAGTCCACAATTTTTTTCCCGGCCGACCGGCCCCCGACAGAACCCAAATACCTTGAATCTACCTCAATAAAGTGCCGCCTAATCCAAACTATGATCGCTACTCAATTATCTTCAAATCTACAAGAGGAGTCCACCATATGAACCCTTTGGTCTAGACAGATAATACAGAAACCACCCGAATATCCAATGGCGGAGCACCACCGAATCAACTACGCTAACTACAACCAAGCCTCGCTCCTGTATTATCTCTGATTATCATTCCTACAATTAAAATACACGAAAACACAATACCTTTACTACGAGAAGGGTTGCTTAAATGGAACTCAACCATGTTTCCAACTTTAGGCCACACCACTAATAAACCATAAACTACGATAAGTGAACATCACCCTTCAAACTTTCTTTCATTGTTCTGATTGCAAACAAAAACCCAACAACCCTAATATTTTGCGTTTTTGCCTTAAGACAGAATCTCTAATTAAGCTTCTATATTCTAGCCTTACTGAGTCCCTTATCGCTCTTTAAAAATTTCCCTGTTTACAAACAATCATATCCTATTTAGTTCGCCGTGGTCTTTAAAGGGTATACCACAATTGTGTCATTACTGTTATCCGTTAAGGTTGTTTTTTTTCTGTCGTAGTTTTTAAATGGAACTCTCCGCTGAACGACCAAGAGCATATGAAACTAGTTATTTAAGTAATTGCTTTCTTAGTCACCTTAAATAAATAAAAAACAATAAGGGGGGCGGGTGTGAAGAGGGGAACAGTATATAAATAGTGTTGCTCATAAATTTAAAGTTGAACCATTTACAATTTATCCACTTTCTATCCATCTTGTTAAATAAGTATATTTGGAATCGAAGAATTCCCTTCTCCATCAATGAGATGGTGAGGAGCTAAGCAGTCGTCATTCTATTTTCACCACTCGAATTTATAATTGTATATAGAAACACATAGTTAAAAATCACAAAATTACCTGCCGATGTGCGAAAATAGGAAAGATATTTGATAAATCTATGCCTACTAGCATTAGTATATTTTTAAAGCTCGTTTTAAGGGCTTCTCTTTCGGGCTAACAAGGAAATGAATCTAGTATATTATTGTCGTTGATGTTATTTTAAATCCGGAGTGAACAACGACCAACTCAATTTTGAACTTTAAAGGTAACAACTCTGTCTTAAGCACATTATAAGAGTATAAACGAAGTTAATGGTGTGGTTTCGTGTTTTAGAGCACTTGTAGACAGTTCGGAGATCTTACAATCGTAGAGCCGTATTCAGTTTATTAAAGTTTTCTATTAGAAACAAAAAGAAAATATACCTTATAACGTAGAAAAGAGGACTTGCAACCTATCCACCTTATGACCGTATATTATTTTTTTTTGTAAATAGTGCGAGTCCATGTTAAAACGATTTTTGATTTAATAGAATCTATTAGAAAAAGCATAACTAAACTTATTATTGATAAAAATTATAATAATAATCTTTTTTAATATTTTTCTAACAAAGTGAGGGGGTCCGAACGCACACCGAGTTTTTATAAAAGTTTTGTTGGTTAGGCTCTTTTATTTCAACTATTATATTTTTACTACGAAGCGACGTCTCCTAATAATCATGTTCCACACCGATTTATAACCGGAATAGATTTTCAGAATTTCGGAATAGACAAGTGCCTTACCCAAATAAATTCATATACTAGAGAACACAGACCAGGATAAACCACAGGGTTGATTGTATTTGTGGCGTTCTTTCCCAATATAATGATTATGATCTAAATACTAATAACAAGTAAGGGGGGCGTGCTGTATCGGCCCGTACCCTAACTGTCTCAATATTTGTATCCTAAATTATTTACCAATATATTTTTGGGTTAACAAACGACCAAGCTCGTTAGCCAAATTTGGTCGATAGATATGTACTCAATATTTTACCTTCAAACAAGTTATCGGGATAAAACATATTAATTAACGGTCAGATGGAATCGGACGGACACAGGGAAAATCATGCTCTACAAAACAAATCACACGAATATTTTAGTTTAATTCCTTACTACGGACTAGATGATGTAGAAGTATCTGATATATATGGTTAACGCTATGTGAAAGCCTAGTATACTACTCTAATTTTGCCATTTTTCTAAAAACTTGTACAAACCAACCGTTTACCCAATCATGACAGTTAACATATTACTATGTTAATGCAATCTAGCGACTAATGGCACGGTATAAAAAAAGACATATCATTGTAAACATAAAATTAGACAGTTACA